>CM060966.1:41636986-41646986 GCA_030765045.1 Tenodera sinensis | reverse complement strand
ATAAAGTTTCGTTAATTTTACTTAGTAATATTGTTCTGTGTGGTTAGAAGAAGAACATAATGGCGCAGAGTGTAACTAAGGAAGGGAATTTAAATGAAGATAACTTACATGTGGAAAAGGATCAGCGAAATACGCATGTGGACACGGATGAGCTTATTGATGGTGCGTTTAAGTTACTCTTAAATGTAACCGAAACTAGCAAAAATATGCGGCTAGACCTAAAGCAGGACATTGTGCATGCCGTTGGTGATCTACGCAAGGCTATAGCAAAATTAAGAAGTGACGACTGTGCAAAATCGCAGGAGCTAATGAAAGTAAGAATGGAGTTGGAGAAGGCTAACAGTCAGTTACAGTCCAGAAGCCAAAGGGGACCTCTAGTTGGGATACCAAATGCAGCACCAATTTTAAGCACCAGAACTGCACGCGGAATGCAACAGGATGTCAGGGACGCTACTGTTCCCGATAGTCAGAAGATGAACTACTCTGATGTTGCACGCGGGACTTTGACTAGAAACGATAAGAGGACATACAAGATGTTTGTTAAAAGTAAAAATAATCAAAGCATGGATTACATCAGATCTCTTATTAAGACGAAAGTAAACCCTGTGCAGCTGAAGGTAGGAATTAAATCTTTTAAAACGGTGAAGAATGGACTACTGCTAATTGAGTCTGGAGAGAAAAATGAAATTGATATAATTTGCAAAAATATAAATGAGAAATGTGGAGAAGAGCTTGAGGCAGTAACGGCAAAGAAGAGGAACCCAAGGATTATAATTTTTAATGTCTCAGAAGAAATCACCCCTGAAAACGCTGTCGAAGCTCTAATGTTGCAGAATGAAGAATTTCAAAATTTCACACAGGGAGTGAAGGCAGTATTCCAGTTTCATGATAAAAGAAAAAATAAAAATTTAGTAGTTGAAATCAACTCTAGTATAAGAAAAGAAATAATAGGTAAAAAGATTAAACTAGGCTGGAACATGTGTACCTGGAAAGATTATAATAAGGTCACCCGCTGCTTCAAGTGTAGCAAATACAACCATCGAGCAAAGGACTGCAATGGAAACCAAACATGTCCCAAGTGCGCGAAAGACCATGCGCTTAAAGATTGTAAAGCTGATGAAGATAATTACAAATGCATAAATTGCATAAATTATGCTAAACATAATCAAGGCTGTACAATCGATGCTAATCATTCGACACTAGATATCAACTGTCCTAGCTACATAGCAGCATTGAGGAGATACCAGCTTAGTATCGACTATTAAAATGGATGACCACAACCTAAAATGTTTTCAAGTAAATCTACAACACTCGAGAATAGCGACAAGTAACTTAATACAGCTTATATATGAACTTAACGTCGACATATCTTTCATACAGGAACCGTACATCATAAATAATAAATTAGCTGGAATACCAAGGTCTATGAGAACCTATGTGTGTGGAAATGGAAGAAAGAGAGCTGCGATAATAATTAGTAATGATAACATCGATGCTACAGTAATAAGCCAACTTTCGAATGAAGACTGTGTACTGATTGAAATCCAGCATAATGACAACATATTCTATTCTTCAAGTATGTACTTCGACTATGATGCAGATATTGAAACAGGTATAAGCCAAATAGAAAAAATGTTATACCATACTAAAGGACATGGGATGCTTATTGCAGCAGATACTAACGCACGGAACAAGCTATGGTATGATAAAATAAACAATGAACGAGGTAAAGTTCTGGAAGAATTTCTCACCACCTCAACATTCCATATTGTAAATGAAAATACGGGAATACCAACCTTTGAAACTAACAGGGCTGAAAGTTGGATAGATTTAACGATTGCGAACAATCGGCTACTCAAGCACATAAGAAATTGGAAGTGCGGAGAAGAAGATAGTTTTTCCGATCATAAAATTATTTCCTTCAATATCGGTAGACCACAACAAATTAATACAAATACTCATCCGATAAAACAAGATAATATTATAAGGAAAAGGTATATCGTCAAGAGTGAAGAAAATTTTAAAAAATTCAGCAACATCCTACTCGCCCTCCTGATGCAGGAATTCAAATGTACGACAAGAGAAATTTCCCTGAAAGAGACAGATAACCAAGTTAGTAAAGTTATAAATCTGACAAGTGAAACTGAAAAAGTAATAGAAACATTCCATACATGCATCATAACAGCTTGTGACAGGTCATTTTATAAATGTAAATCAAGAAAAATGTATACAAATAGGAAAACAGTACCATGGTGGAACGACCAACTGACAGTGCTAAGGAAAAGAGTAAATGCCTTACGCAGAAGATATCAGAGAACAGTAAATAATGAGCAGCTTAGAGAACAAAGAAAAATACTATACTCAGAAGGGAAACGCGAATACCAGTCACAATTACAAAATGCAAAATTAAACTCATGGAAAAAATACTGTACCATAGAAGAAGGAAGTAACCCATGGAATGCAGTATATAAATTGGCTGCAGGAAAGATAAGGACTCAGCTCACGCTAACAACTATTCAAAAAGAAGATGGCACCTACACATGTGATATCAAAGAAACAATTTCTCATATGCTAAACCACTTTGTTCCAGAAGACAAAACAGAAAATGATACTGTACAACAACAAGAACTTCGAAAACAACAAGAAGAACCACTGGCTACACCAGATGACAAGGAATTCACTGCAGAAGAAATATTTAACATAATTGAAAAATTTAATTCTAAGAAAGCACCAGGAGAAGATGGTATAACCAAGGATATCATAATGCGAGTATTTAGAGATTTCCCATCGTCACTGACTTCCATTTATAATAAATGCTTAAAACAAGGATGCTTTCCAAAAATATGGAAAAGATCACAAATAATCCCTATAGTTAAACCAGGAAAGGAGGGAAGCCACGAAGTCACAAAGTTCAGACCAATAAGTTTATTGAACATCGAAGGGAAAATCTTAGAAAAGCTATTGATAGATAGAATCAACCATCATACATATACCAATAATCTAATTAATACAAACCAGTATGGATTTATTCCACAAAAAAGCACCACTGATGCAGCGTTGGCGATCAAAGAATTCATACAAGTTCAATTGGATCAGAAAAAGAGTGTAATAGTAACCAGCCTGGATGTAAAGGGAGCGTTTGATGCTGCTTGGTGGCCCGGAATTCTCCAAAATTTAAGGAACTTGCAGTGCCCAAAGAATCTATATAACTTAGTTAAAACATATTTCAGAGACAGAATAGCTAAACTCTCACTCAATCACTGTGAAGTAGAAAAGGAGGTCACAAAGGGCTGCCCTCAGGGATCCTGCTGTGGTCCAGGACTCTGGAATATCTTGTATAACACCTTATTCCACCTAAAATTCACGAAACAAAGTAAGGTGGTGGTATTTGCAGATGATTTGCTGCTGCTAACATCAGGAGAAACGTTCAGAATAGCAGAGATGTACGCAAATACCGATTTAAAGCTAATAGAAGATTGGGCAAAGCAGTACAAGATCCAGTTCAACATCACTAAAACAAAAGCTATGCTGATATCCAGAAAAAGGAAGGAAGAAAAAAGTAAAATGAATTTGTATTTAAACAACAGGACAATAGAGCAGGTACAACAACTAAAATACCTGGGTATATTATTTGATAATAAATTGAGCTTTGGGGCGCACATAAATCAAGTGTCAGAGAAATGCGTGAAGCTCATAAATGCATTAAGTAAATCTGCCAAGCTGAACTGGGGCCTCGGACAACGAGCTTTAAGAATAATATACAAAGGAGCTATACTTCCAATGCTCTTATATGGAGTACAGGTATGGAATGAAGCGATTCAAAAAAGGAAACATATGTTGAAATATCAAAGGGTACAACGATTGATGAACATAAAGATTTCCAAAGCGTACAGAACTGTATCATATGAAGCATCCTGCATACTAGCAGCAGTCCTGCCAATAAATGTAAAAATAAAAGAAGTCTTAGAAATATATAAAGACACTCATTCAGCAAGCGCAAATGAAAAAGTTGAAGAAGTTCCCAAACTGAGCGAGTGGCCTCATCCTGCAGACAGATTGATCGTAAAAGAGGCACAGGAAGGAACAAAATGCAACACAGAAATATACACAGACGGTAGCAAAGTAGATGGAAAAGTTGGTGCAGCAGGAGTCATCTTTCAAAATGGGGAACTAGTAAAAAAATTACAATTCAAACTTGCCACACACTGCTCCAATAACCAGGCAGAACAGGTCGCAATTTTACAAACGCTTAAAGAAATACTCTGTAACAAGAAGATGGAGGACAGTGAAAAGAAACTAGTAATATACACTGACAGTTTAATTACACTAGAACTCCTTAAAAATGGCAAAGTTCGTAACAAAATAATAGAAGAAATAAAAGCAAACATCAGGTTATTACAGGACAGTGGCTGGGTAGTCTACATGAAATGGGTGAAGGCGCACGTGGGTCTTTATGGGAATGAGATGGCAGATAAGTTGGCGAAGGAAGCAGCACAGAAGGACAGTGGAGACGTCATCTACAATAAGATCCCAAGAAGCCACATCATCAAAGAAGCAGAGGAGCGTGCACTATATACTTGGCAACAACAATGGGACTCAACTACAAAAGGAAGGACCACAAAAATGTTTTTTCCCTCGGTGCAAGAACGCCTAAAAGTGAAGATACCACTAAATGGACAGATTACAGCAATGTTAACAGGACATGGAAAAACAAGAGAATATTACCATCGATTCAAGATAGTGGAAAGTGCCTTGTGCAAGTGTCATAATCAGAACCAAAATGTAAACCACCTAATATATGAGTGTTCTCTGCTAGATATTGAAAGAAAGAAACTAAAACAAAGTATTGTAAACAAAGGTGGACAGTGGCCAGTAACAAACAATGAACTTGCAAACAAATATATTAAGGAATTTATATCTTTTATAAACAATATAGATTTTGACAAACTATAACGAATATTGCAAATAACATAATCAGCCAAATAGTTTAACTTATAAACAATTGTAACTTTGTTAATCAACATATTGTAAAATCTAAAACTATTCAAATGTATAAAAAGCATGTAATATTACTAAGTAATGGGGCATGCTGTGTATTGGCAATAAAAAAAAAAAAAAAAAAAAGTACATACATACATACATACATACATACATACATACATACATACATACATACATAGATACATACATACATACATACATACATACATACATACATACATACATACATACATACATACATACATACATACATACATACATACATACATACATACATACATACATACATACATACATACATACATACATACATACATACATACATACATACATACATACATACATACATACATACATACATACATACATACATACATACATACATACATACATACATACATACATACATACATACATACATACATACATACATACATACATACATACATACATACATACATACATACATACATACATACATACATACATACATACATACATACATACATACATACATACATACATACATACATACATACATACATACATACATACATACATACATACATACATACATACATACATACATACATACATACATACATACATACATACATACATACATACATACATACATACATACATACATACATACATACATACATACATACATACATACATACATACATACATACATACATACATACATACATACATACATACATACATACATACATACATACATACATACATACATACATACATACATACATACATACATACATACATACATACATACATACATACATACATACATACATACATACATACATACATACATACATACATACATACATACATACATACATACATACATACATACATACATACATACATACATACATACATACATACATACATACATACATACATACATACATACATACATACATACATACATACATACATACATACATACATACATACATACATACATACATACATACATACATACATACATACATACATACATACATACATACATACATACATACATACATACATACATACATACATACATACATACATACATACATACATACATACATACATACATACATACATACATACATACATACATACATACATACATACATACATACATACATACATACATACATACATACATACATACATACATACATACATACATACATACATACATACATACATACATACATACATACATACATACATACATACATACATACATACATACATACATACATACATACATACATACATACATACATACATACATACATACATACATACATACATACATACATACATACATACATACATACATACATACATACATACATACATACATACATACATACATACATACATACATACATACATACATACATACATACATACATACATACATACATACATACATACATACATACATACATACATACATACATACATACATACATACATACATACATACATACATACATACATACATACATACATACATACATACATACATACATACATACATACATACATACATACATACATACATACATACATACATACATACATACATACATACATACAGAAGAAACATCAGAAATTTGGTTGCGGAAGTCAAGACTGAAGCATGGAGATTGTTAGTAAACAACAGAAAGTTGAAATTAGGTTGGAATAAAACATCAGTAGATGTTTTAAGTGTAATAAATTTAACCATAAAGCAACAGAATGTCGAGGAGAAGAAAAGTGCCCACTATGTGCAGGAAAGCATAAATTGAAAGAATGTAAAGCATCAGTACGGGAATATAAATGTAGTAATTGCATAAATCACAATGTGTATAATAAAATCATTAAAGTCGATGAAAATCATTCCTCTCTGGACAAAAATAAATGCCCATGTTTACAAGCTGTTATTAGAAGGAATAGACAAAATACAGAATATTAAAATGGCTACAATTAAAGCACTAAGTGACAGACAAATTTACAACAATAAATTTCACAATAGTAATGTCCATCTTAAGATAATGCAAATAAACTTACAGCATTCGAGAATAGCTACAGACAATTTAACGCAAGTAATAAATCAAAATCAAACGGATATTGTACTTATTCAAGAGCCATATATTATTAAGAACACAGTAGCTGGAATCAATAAAAGCTACAAAACTTTTACTTTTGGGGACAACAAAATTAGAACAGCTGTATTGATCGTCAACAAACACGTTGATGTTATCCTCATATCTCAGCTATCAGATGGAGATGCCACAGTTGTAGAAGTGATTTTCCAAAATACTAGGTTCTACATAGCTAGTATGTATCTGGATATTGAGGATGACATTAACGCTGATCTACATAAAATAGATAAGATAACATCTTATATCAAAGGAACGGGCCTTATAATCGCTATGGATAGTAATGCTAGATCAACAATATGGCATGATGTAACAACAAATACCAGAGGAAGAATAATGGAGGAATATTTAAATTCAAAACAGTTATATATTATAAACGAAGAAAGTGAAAATACAACATTTGAAAGCACTAATGGAAGAAGTAATATTGATCTCACTATCACTAACAGTGAGTTGTTGTCGCGAATTGCAGATTGGGAATGCGGCAAAGACGAAAGTTGTTCTGTTCATAGAATTATAAGTTACACAGTAAGTCAAAGAGCAAATCATCAAACGGATTATAACTTCCACGTCCCAAAATATATAGTAGATGATAACAAATTAGGAGACTTTGGCAAAGTACTAAAAACAATAGGAGTTCAGAATTTACCGTTTAGAAGAAGCAGTTCAGAATTTACCGTTTAGAAGAAGCAATTTAGAAGATGTAGATGAAGAACTTAGCAAATTGGTGAACAAGGAAGATGATGTCGATAAAATAATAAAGCAGTTTGAAGAACATTTAGCTGCAGCATGTAATAACTGTTTTAAGAATTGTAATTCACTAAAGAAAATTAACGAAAGAAAATCTATACCCTGGTGGACAAATGAACTAACCATATTGAGGAAAAGAGCAAATGCATTAAGAAAACGATATCAAAAGACAAAACAAGATGGTGTCTTAAGAGAAGAACGAAAAGCCTTGTATATAAAACAAAAAAGGGAGTATGAAAGAACTATAAGAAAAAAGAAATTAGATTCCTGGAAAAATTATTGCAGTCTAACTCCATCTAACAATCCATGGAATGCGGTATATAGAATAGCTACTGGCAAAATAAGAAAAAATGCACCATTAACAACTCTTACGAGACAGGACGGTTCAGTCACAACAGATTTAAAAGACACATTAGAATATATGCTGAATCATTTTGTACCAGAAGACAATGAAGAAGATGACAATTGTTATCACAAAAATATTAGGGAAGTAATCAACAGACCAATCACAACACAGAATGATAAAGATTTTACTCAGAGAGAAATAAAAGATATTTTAAGTAGAATGGATGCAAGTAAAACTCCTGGAGAAGATGGAATTACAAGTAAAATATTACTTAAGGTCTTTAATGTGTTTCCAAAATATATGACAGCCATCTACAACAATTGTCTAACAAAAGGAAACTTTCCTAAGCAATGGAAGAAAGCCAAATTAATACCTATTGTTAAACCAGGAAAGGAAAAGAGTTCAGAAGTAACAAAATTCCGACCAATCAGTTTACTGAATGTAGGAGGGAAACTACTAGAAAAACTTTTAATCGACAGAATAATGTACCATGCACATTCACAAAACTTAATGAATAACAACCAATTTGGTTTCACTCCACAAACAAGCACAGTAGATGCTGCAATGGCAGTTAAAAAATACATAAAGAAAACCCTGGAAGATGGTCAGATGGTAATTTTAACCAGCCTGGATGTTCAGGGAGCTTTTGACGCAGCCTGGTGGCCGAGTATATTGTATACATTGAGGGAATTTAACTGCCCGTGTAACTTATACTACCTTGCTAAAAGTTATTTCAGTCATAGAAGTGCAGTATTGACAGTTAATAATGTAAAACTTGAAAAAAATGTAAGCAAGGGATGTCCACAAGGATCTTGCTGCGGACCAGGCTTTTGGAATTTGCAATACAATTCGCTCTTGAATATTGAATACTCGAGCCATACAAAGGTAGTGGCATTTGCGGATGATTTATTAATAATAACTAGAGGTAAAACCAACTTGGAAGCCGAAAATTACAATAATGTAGACCTGAAAAAGATTGAAACGTGGGCTAAGAATAATAAAATTATTTTTAATGAGCAAAAGTCGAAAACAATGCTAATAACACGCAAACGTAGAGTGGAAAGGGATATAAGCATCTTTATCAATAACAGACAAATAAAACAAGTAGAAAACGTCAAATATTTGGGAATAATCATTGATAAAAATTTCACCTTTAATGATCATATTCAGTATGTAACAGAGAAAGCCAATAAATTGATACACATTTTATCTAAATCAGCAAAACTAGATTGGGGACTGAAACACCAGGCTTTAAAGACTATGTACAACGGTGCAATTCTACCATTACTATCTTATGCAGCTCCAGTATGGATAGAAGCCATTGACAGAAAATATAATGCAAATAAGTTTACAAGAGTGCAAAGACAAATAAATATCAAAATTGCTAAAGCATTCAGGACCACATCTACTGAAGCACTATCCATTATAACGGGACTTACACCTATTACAATCAAACTTCAGGAAATCGCCAATGAATATAGACAAACCTGTAGAATATAGGAAATGGTGTCATCCAGCCGACATACCAATAATAAAAGAAATAAATCAGAATAAAACATATGCACTGGAAATTTATACAGATGGCAGTAAAACAGAAGAAGGAGTTGGTTCTGGAGTAGCAATTTATCATCAGAACAAACTGAAATATCAGCTACAATATAAGTTAGATAAACAGTGCTCCAATAACCAAGCTGAAAAATTTGCAGTGTTGAACGCATTAGAAACT
>CM060966.1:41609486-41629486 GCA_030765045.1 Tenodera sinensis | reverse complement strand
GCAACAACAGTGAGCACTCTAGCATTTGAGAGCAGCTCGTACAGTTTCGTCTGTACGGAATGTTATATCTGCACAGCACCTAGCCGCTTAATGCGACGTTATCTGTGCAGTATGGAAGGGATTAATAGATAACACAAGCTTTCCTGTCCGTGAGTAAGGATTCTACCAGCATACCTAGGGCGGGATAGACCACACGTGCGGTATTAACCGTCCATGTGGGGCCGTGCCCATCCCAGTGTGACATTACGCCAAAGCACCTTTGAGCGGGAATTGATACTCGTTAAGTCCCGTTAGATGGCACTGAGCGGGATGGCTCAGGTGGTAACGTCTGTGGCCCGCATTCGGGAGATCATGGGTTCGATCCCCGTGGCCGAGCACTCTTACATGGGTTTTTCCGTGGTTTCCCCATGTCACTTAGGCGAATGCCGGGGTGCATTATTTCATATCACGGTTTCCTTGCCACCATTTCCCTTCACTCTATTTCCTTCTCATCTTTCAGGTGTACTTTCAGGCAGTTTTGGCAGTGCTGGACAGATGGCGTGGATGATTGCGCATGGTAACTGCTGTTCTCGCCGCTAGGTGGCGTTGGGCCGACTTGTCCTCCGTCGAGGGGGGAGGGTCGCTCAGTGCGACACCGGTGTGATGGCTGCTTGGGGGGGCCTGGAGCCGGGATGAAGAGATCTCAGCACTTGTTATGGACTGAGCGCGTCTCTGTGGCCGGTCTAGCTGCGACCCTGTGTGGCACCTTCGGTTCCCTCATTTCATCCTTGCCTCCTGGGAGGTGGTAGCCACAATAAACCTGTGTGGGTCGAAGTGAACGAGTTGTCTCCTCTGTGTACGCCGCAAGAGGGCCACCATATAAGGACCCTACATTATTTGTATTTTCGTGTCGTTCTCACTGTGCACAATTGTGGGAGGAATTCCACAAATTAAACTCTTATAACTTTTAGCCAATTGCACTGAATATGTTTGTTTCTCCTTAATAACAGGTATGACAGGTACTATAGAAAGTACTATGTTGTTATTATGCGCTCCGTAACCTTATACTTTGCTACAATGAATTTATTTCTATGAATGAGTGCTTCTCTTGTAATTGCATGACATCTTCATTTTCTATTTTATACTTAATTTGTAAACTGGCTTCAGAGCTTCAACTTATGAAGCTTCTAGTAATTATTTCATTCTGTTCTCCGTAGCATCCAGCTCTATTCCTGTTCAAGCGCCAAAATAAAACATAATGTTCCAATACCGTAATGATTTGTTGAGAATAATCTTCACAAACATCCTTAAATTAAGAACTTAAAATAAAACTGATAACATTTTACTATGTTTATTTCTTTGATCCAATTTTCGTATTTTTCGCAATACATTGCTCTAACAATTGTGGGCATTTTCTTCATTATACAACTCTTAGGAGCACAACTGCAGATATTTGTACTAGTAATTAACAGCAGCACATCGGCATTTGCCTGATTTGCGGTCTTACAATTTTAGTTATTATCAGTAGTATGTTTTTAGCTTGGTTGGTACCTTGTTGTAGAAGTGTCACAGAAAGCATGACGCAGAGTGCTCAGAATGAACGCTCTAACGCGGTTACAAATGTTCTACCGGAACTGAGTGTGAATGCTTTCTGCAAGGCCAGTGGTTTCACATTATCTAGGGCAGTGGGTCGCGCATTGAGGTGTAAATTAAAACAGTTTATATCACAGGTACTGCTCACTTTGCGGCATAGTATTAGGACTAAGCAAAACACATGGCGTAGTAAATTATGTTATTGGGTTGGGAGAAAATTGCTGGACAAAGAAAAGAACTAACACACCTAATTAGGTGTATAATAAGGTAGCATTTATAAAAATATCTATACTTATAACCCTAAAATCTTATATTTCGTTTTCTTCACATGACACTCACAACGAATCATGAAAGATATATATGCTCTGTGAAATTATTACTACTACTATTATAAATTACAGTAACATTTAAGGTAGTTTAATATCTACTAAAAATATATTGTTGTCCACCAATCTCTAGCCGTACGGAGTTTCTCCAAGCGGAACTCACTTCGATACAGCTAACTAGCAAGCAGGAGCTGTCGGCACGTATCCCCAGAAAATGCTCATCATCGATACCCCACATGGTGCACTGTGTCTTCCCCTAACAACATGAAAATGAGGGTATCGACCGGGATGATCGTAGCATCCGTTTCCATTACCACCAATGGTAGCACGCGTATATTTAGAGATCAAATTCACTCTCATCCTCTCCGAAAAAACCCTGTGCTTTCCAGCATCTGTCATTAAGGTTCCCAATCAAGCGCAACCCATACTCTACATCACTATCATTACTTTGATACGGGGCATTATAATGCTTAGGAAGAATTTGACATTTTGAACGAGCGTACAAAAACCTGAAAGAAGCATCGTGATGCTTGATTAAAAATCTGATGTGTTACGCCTACACAACTTTCTCTATTCATGTACTAACTGTTCTTACAAACTCTTATTCCCCTATTTGCTTAATGTTAGTGAGATAAAAATTTGCATAAATTATCTTATTGCATATTTGCTGGTATGTAGGTACAAGGGAAATATGGAAATACAGTAGCCTTTGAGGGACAGTAAAGTCTTTTAAGGCTGGTCGACATATGAAGGCTTTGGAATCCCTTTCCCTTTGCACGACCAAGAGATAAAGTGAATAACGAGCTTCCATTTGAGAAACGTTGAAGTATTGCAAAACTCACACAAATAACAACGAGTACCTTCAAAATGGTTCACTTTACAAGAAACGAATTTTCACATAAATTGCGCATTTTAACGAGATCTACATTTTTTAGAGTAAGATTTGATCCATCTCTTATGGTTTACCTATTATGCAAAGGTCATCAAGAGTAAACACTACTGCATAAGAGTAAACACTATTGCCATAAAATTCAAAATATAAATTTAATTTGTCATAAACACATCTTTAACATTTGGCATTTTTTGTCAAAATCGTTAAGGCCATTAAAATGTTCGAAACATTTTCCATGTAAAGGGTAGTTTACAATGGAGGAATTTTGTTCAGAATCTTCGTGTCGCCTTCCTGAAACATATTAAACTTAAATACAAATTTTGATACTTAACCGACTTTTCGTGTCTCAGTTATGATGTTCACACACAGACGCACGCACGCACGCACACACACACCTTTTTCTAAAACCGCTTTTGTGGATTTAGGGGGCCTCACAACATATATTTCCGGTAATATCTCGAAATATATATTTTGGGTCGAATACAATATTTCATTACCTTTATAATAGGAATAGTGTTTCGACTACACTCACTGTATTCTCAGATATTCGTTGGTTCACCGGTAACACAATACACTGAAATTAGTGGAGCGAGTACAAAATCTTGAAGTACATTTGGTTACCAATGATAAGGCAATATTTTACATCAATTTTCTTACAATAATTGGAATCTTCCACAGAAGGATTCCTAACTACTAAGAGTTTAGTCACACCTATAACTTAATTCTTACATGCTTCTCCACAGCTTCCTAACTACAGAGGCCGGTTCAAACAGTAGGGAATAAATTTAAGGACCTCATAGAGGAGTCAAAATACAATAGGAATATGAATAGGAACGTGTGGTCCCAGACAATAACTACATGTTCCAATCTTGTGGTGATTACAGCCTGTATAACTCCTTAAGATTGCTCACAAAGTTTTGAATCATCCTGTATTATACGCCACTGGATCAGTTCAGGGTGGACATATTTCGGCACCTAAAATATTGCAATTCAAGCGAATAAACCATCTGCACATTACATAATTTATGAAATTAAACAACATATCGTACTGTTCTCATCTTTTCTAGGATACCTGATAATCCATAATGTAGATTTTCTAACTCTCATGCATCAGCAATTCCAAATATACTGGCTACGATGTTAGCTGCAGAAGGAAAGTATCACGTCTAATTGATGAGAATATGAAACTCTTGATATCGTCAATCATTGCTGTTGCATTTAGACTCAGTATAGAATCAAGGATCTCTTGATACAACCATTGCAACAAAACGGCCAAGAAGGCAGTACGGATTGTGAGTAAACACAGATTCAAGTCAGGAGTAAAAATTATAGGTGCGCTTTCCACGGCACATTCTGCGCATATACAGAGTGTTCAAAAAGATGTCTGATATTGCAACAGGAGCTGGGATTAGGTAAACCTAGAATAAATGTTCCTATTAACTTATGCCCGAAATCATATACCTGTTGAAATATGAGCCATTTTACTTGTGTTGAGTATTTACACAGGCAATGTGCTTCATCCAACGGATGGATTGGTCAAAGAGCTCCAGCAGCATGGTCTCCCCATTTGCCGGACCTCAATCAATTGCATTTTTGGCTTTTTTTAAAACGTATTGATGTATGCCAAACCCATTGGCAATGTGCGTGCGTTACAAGAGCGTGTGTCTAATTTTGAGAGCAGCCAGGCGTAATCGAAAGAGTTTTTGATTCTTTGAGAAGAGGAGTTGAAGCATGTGTATGAATGCATGGTAACCTCATGGGGTATCTCCTGTAGTAGTATCGACACAACGTACAGAGGACAGAACGCCAGAAATCATCACAACTCCTGTTTGGTGTTTGTTAATGTTTACCAACCAATTGTTAAGTTAACCGTTTGTGACAGTAAAGAATGCGATTGTTGGAGGAAATCCATTGTCTAGTGTAAATGCACAACACAGGTAAAACGGCTCATATCGCAACAGGTATTTGTTTTCGGACATATGTTTATAGGAACATTAATTCTAGTTTTGACCAATACCAACTTCTGGTGCAATATATGGTGATATATTCCTCTTAATTCAGTTGTCCACTTTTCAACGGCTCCTTGTGATTCCTAATCACAATATAGAACTATGGTTCCCCTGTGCGTCTTTTAAGCCAAATTTATCCATAGCTGTCTTTCAGAATATTACGCTAACTTAAACAAAAGCTTTCTCTTGTCCTTCTTCCTGTGGGAGACCAATCAATTTTTCGTTTGGACCATCCCTCTTCCTCATTCTTTGTACATATCCGTACCACTGCAATATCCGTTCTTCAATTCTATCTTTCATCATATTTTCTGCGTCCATCTCTGTTCCATTAACACCATTCCATTACGACGTAGCCGCGATACTTTCATACTTTGACGTAGCCTATCTATTTTAGTCTCTCCAACTCTTTCTTCTATCACTCAAAGTCCAACACTCTGACCAACACAAAATAACGTTCTCCAACATTATTTTCAAGATACGTTTTTTAATTGTTTTTATTTCTTCTCTATTCCATACAACATCAAGCAATGACCTCTTGCTTTCCTAGCTTCATTGATTCTAATGCCAATTTCCTTTCCATGTGTGCTAGAGCTCTCTATGCTTGTGTCTGAATATTTGAATTGGTTGAAATTTCCAATTCTTACGTAATTACAACCATATCTTCCGTTCCCTCCTAAAATCAAGTATGTGAAAGATGGAATCGGAAATGAAAAATCCAATAAATTTCCCAGCTGATTGTGTATACTATGTATCCATGACGTTCGCATATACGAAAACAATGCTAAATGTATTCCTTTGTAATACATATGGTTTGATGAATTATGTCTCGCTACTTACACAAAATGATACTAGGTAGACATATTTTACATATAGAATAAGCTTCTAATCTGATGTACCCAGTGGAACAACTTTAAAATCCTCAGTCATTGGGATGGGCCAATTTCTCCTGCAATTTTTGTTGAAATTCATTGCCTGGAAGAAATTATATGATAATGTGTCTATGAAGCACGATACGGACATAACTTATTCCCCTTAGAGTTTGAATTCCTATATCAGTCATAATCTATGGATATATCATAATGTTTGAAAGTTCTATGAGTATACAGTTCCTATAAAGCTGCCAAATTCGAGTCGTTCAGCAGACATTAGGCTCTATGCCAACTGTGATATTTGAAGTTGCCCCAAAAGCTTTTTTATTCTGTGTGTCCATTAGAGTACTTCCTTTCCTTCTGTTTGATTTGATTTTGGAGACAACGCATATATTAAGGTTGTTAGGGATATAAGTACAGTATTTGAACTGGTAACTGAAAACAAAATAATGAACAATATGACATCCATATTTGCTTAATTTCTAGACTTATAATTGTACTTATTAACAGTGTACTACTGTTAATATTATGTTCAAATAGTCGCGGTACAGAAAATATGACGCAGAGTGAGCGGAATTAGTGCTATAGCATGGTAATGAATCTGTATTGCAACAGAGTTCGAAAGCTTTTAGCAAGGCCAATGATTCACAGTTAATCGCGCATTAAGGCGTGAAATAAAACGGGTACTATATACGACAGGCGTTGTTTATTTTGTAGCGCAGTTGAGGCCATACAAAAAGCATAAGGAAGTAAACTTTGTGATTGGTTTATGGCAAAACCGTTAGACGAAGAGATAAATACGGAAGTGGATATTTATTAAGAAACCAATTATCAAAATAGACGTATTTTTATCCTAACAACTCTTTTTTTTTGTATTCTACAAAAGTTAATATTTAGTTACGCAATTAAACTGAAAAGCTTAATTTACCTTAAGTCATTGAAATGCTAGATGGAGAACCTTCTTGTGGTGACCGCCAGAAAAGTATAACCCAAGCGCGGTCATTAGACGATAATTATTCCAGTAAAACTTTCTGTGAGACTGTAACACACAAAGACATGAGCGAAAAGACGCGAATTTTAGATGTATCAACTTAGGTCTCAGCTACTTCATGTTTGTCCCCCACCCCCCAAAGTTTCTATGCCATAGATTGCCAAATTTAACCCTCAAATTGCCATCTAAAGCATAAATTTTACTCTGTAATTTAGTAAATTTTAAGACTTCTTTTCTCTGATTGTTTAAGTTTGTCTAAATGTGCATTTGCAACTCTGTGAGACTTCTGAGCGTGCTAAGTTCCAGGAACCGGAACCTTGAACTAATGGCTACGGACTAAGTTCACCGGAGCGTCTAATTGGCTAGACTACACTAACTTAGTTTTAATTGCCTCTTCCGCAACACTTAACTTTTCTTGCGATGACTTCTCCTTGATAAAATTGCAGCCCTTACTTGTTACTTTATGTGTTGATTTTTTTAATATTCATTTTTACCGATTAGCTGGAAAGTTATGCAGGTAATTTTGTAACGATAATGTAACAGTAAACAATAAGTAAAACATTGAAGTGGGTCATACGATTCCATGAACCTGTTCGTTTTAGGAAAAATATGGAGGTTAAGACAAATTAAAAGGATAGCAATAAATACGAACATACACTATGTGATCAAAAATATCCGGACACCTAGCTGGAAATGACGTACAAGTTCGTGGCGCCCTCCATCGATAATGCTGGAATTCAATATCATGTTGGCCCACGCTTTCACTCTCTAAGGCATACTTTCAATCAGGTGCTGGAACGTTTCTTGGGGAATGGCAGCCCATTCTTCATGGATTGGTGAACTGAGGAGAGGTATCAATGTAGGTCGGTGAGGCCTGGCATGAAGTTGGCGTTCTATTGGATTCAAGGCAGGACTCTGTTCAGGCCAGTCCATTACAGGGATGTTATTGTCGTGTAACCACTCCGCCACAGCCCGTGCTTTATGAACAGGTGCTTGATCGTGTTGAAAGATGCAATCGCCATTCCCGAATTGTTCTTCAACAGTGGGAGCAAGATGGTGCTTACAGCATTAATATAGGCCTTCACTGTGATAGTGCCACGCAAAACAAGTGGTGCAAGCCCCCTCGGAGAAAAACACGACCACACCATAACACCACCATCTCCGAATTTAACATTTGGCACTACACACCCTGGCACATGACGTTCTCCGGGCATTCACCATACCTACACCCTGCCATCGGATTGCCACAATGTGTACCGTGATTCGTCACTCGACACAACGTTTTGCCACTGTTCAATCATTCAAAGTTGACGCCATCAAGCGAGGTGTCGTTTGGCATTTACGCTAGTGATAACTAGAGCGAGGATAAATATCCCATCGCTTACAATGTTCACGCGCTCGCACTATACACGCTCCGTGGTGACTGGCAGACGGCGTAGCACAGGAGTTCAGAACATGTAAACAAAAGGGCAGGGCTGTGTAAGAAGCCCTAGTCCATTTACATCAGTTCATATCGTCATCTATTCGTTCCTCAAAAACATTGTAGTGAACAATAATACATTTTTAAATTGTTCAAAAGTAAAACTTGTCATCTAAACAATGTTTATACGGCGAGAAACTTCTCTCAACGTCACATGATGTAACGGGAGCAAACGTAAGATATTTTGCATTGTGTTCGTCATACGTAGATGACATTTTGTCTAGCTGTTGTAGTAAACCAATTTTTATATGAACCATTGTAGCGTAGCCAGGATCATTACATGATTTTACATGATCTATTTTGCACATGTCTTAAAAAAAACTCCGATTGAAGTGACAAATGGTCGTGTTCTTTATTCTTTGATGCTGCAACAAGTGCTTTATGTTTTTGGCATTACAATGTTGCTTCAACAATTTCCTTTTCTCCTTGGAATCTCTAATTTGTGAATAACATAACTTACAGTGTATCGTATCGCCATTCAATACGAAATTATTTCTTCCAAATTCTTCCAATAACTTATTTAATTTACCATCACCTAAAGCTGAAGACATTATTCACCTCGTATGTAAACACGGATCGTACAGAAAATAACACTCCCTTATCTGCACGGTACAGTTGTCATACTGAACCACAGCACGCTGTTCACCCCTCAGTCCGAGGTAGCAGCGATGACGTCAAGCAAGCAATTCGCCGTGCAGTCAACCTGATTTCTTCTTCAGTGGATATATATCCTCGCTCTAGTGATAACAGGTGCGTCACAGTGTGCGAGACAAATGACACGCTAACCGGAAACACACTCTAAAGTTCAAGTTTGTGCGGTGGCGCGATTCTTGTGGAGAATTTCTTCACCAAGAAAATCTGCGATATAGAGAGTAGATGCAATGTGACATCTAGTATAGTGAAATTAAACCAAGGCATTGTTCTCCTGCATGACAATGCAACTCCCCATATGGCATGCTTAACACATACTTTGCTTCAACGTTTTCGATGGAAGGTGTGGAAGCATTTTGCACAGTGTGACTTGCATTTGTTCAGCAAGCTGAAAGAAGATTTCAGCGTAAACAGATTTGATAAGGATGAAGTTAGCACAACGGTACTGGAATGTCCCCGTGACCAAGGCGCGGATTTCTATAGCCAAGGAATTGAAGTACTTGGTAGAACGTTCGGACGTAGCTTAGAGAGACTTGGTGACTATGTCACATATCTGTGCTACTTGGCAGTGAAGTGCAGTATTCAATAAAAAATTGGCCTGCCATAAACGTGAAACTCGCGTTTTGAAGTCCCCTCGTAATACGTTTTCAAAATTTGGCGTGTTAAACTTACTATAGCATTCTGAAAACGTGTACATTACATAGCAGTTCGGGTAGCGGAGTCACCTCTAACCCATGTTGGGTATATCGATACCCACATCAAGTATGGACCCTCGGTATTCCGGATTAGTAAATACCGGCACCTGTGGAATGAATACCTTTTATTTATTGACATCGCAAGATATTATTTTATATTAGTACTAGATCTCCTACCCACTGATATAGTCGGTCTGGGTGGCTCAGCTGGTTAGATGCTAGCCTACTGTTCCTAATGTTGCGGGTTCAAACCCGGCCCAAACCGATGGTGGCAACTGAATGATGATGGCAACTGAAAAAGTGTGCTTAAGAACGACAACTCCATGTCAGTAGATTTACTGGCATGTAAAAACTCCTGCGGGACGAAATTTGGGCCCACCGGTGACGCTGGTGTGATCCTGGCAATTGACAGCGTCTTTAACAACAAAATATTTATTTTCCCATCGATATACTTTACTTCTTCTGTCCAGGTGTTCTTTTTGTTTAGACTCTCGTATTTACAATTGTTAGAACGTGTAAGACTAATGTGACTAACTTTAGTGCTCATTTATTGTAATTCTCTGTAGTGGTATTTATTAATTATTCAGAATATATTCACTCGTTATCAATGAAATCATCAGTTGCGTCATCAATCATTGATACGTTATTGCCTGACAGTCCACTATAATATTCACATATCAGCGAAAAACCCGGCCTTTTGACGCGCACAATACTGTATCTCCCACAGCCGGATTTTCAGGAACGGGATCCAATACATGAGTAGAAAATAATCGTTGTGTTTGGTTGCAAACTCTCATTCCTACCCGATGATTTAACACCGGTTTTAGATTCCAACAACCTTTCCTACTCAGTTGCATCAAACTATTTCCTAGCGTTGCTTATACTGTGATATTGGAATTATTAACTGGTAATATTAATAAGCTCATAAACAAGTGATAGGGAGACATACAAATAATTGCAGTAAGTAATTTACGTTGCATGTTAAAACCAATGCATAATATTAGAAGTATGAGTGCGTTTTTCAATGAATAAGAAGTCGTTAGCCAGAGAAATTAAATGTTGCGGAAAAGCAAATTGTTTTAAGTCAGCAAATTGGCTTCCGATGAGCGCAACAGAAAATTCAGTAGCCCAAGTTGGCAAGCTCAGCAGTCCGAGAATCTTTGCTTCACATTTCAGTGACACACGACAACTTATGCTTCTTTCTTATACAGAAACAGTTGTTTTAATCCGTAAAATTATTGAGCAGTTTCTAAAGTGAGAAACAGCTGAGTTCTACATTCTCAAAGAATTGGCAACTTGCTTCGAGGAACTCTACTCTTTCACCCAGCATAACCGGTGTTGTGTATTCTCATACATATTCACTCACACCCGAAACAAAATATCTTGTAGTTCATCACTGTAGCAGATGGAAGCAGATTCATTAATGACGGAGATATTGGGGCCGTCATAAGAAGTGTCACACACTGAGAGAGGCATTACCAAATTGTAAGTATACCCTGGACAAATGCTTGCGCACATGCGTCCGTTAGCGGAAGCAATTTAACAAGGTCGAAATTAAGATTCCGAATGTTCCAGGGTTCAAATGTCCTTGGAATATCACCCCTGTTCCACTGAACTAAAACTTCAATGCTGTTTTTATGAGATTGGAATATTCCCCCTTTTTCTCATCAGATAGCTTAAGAACCTGTCCAAAAATGATTATTTAGTTTAATTTCTCAGCTTTCTGTATCCTTATCTTTTTCCACTTACCTGTTCATTTATATTATTGTAGTCACATGCATCTTCAACTTATTCTTTCTGCGGCGAGAACAGTGGGAAAAACACTGAGTTCCTGTTGGCTTAAAATTCACTTTGCATAAGCAAACACTTTGTTTCCTTGCCCTATGATTAGTATTGCGTCACCTATGAACTAATGTACAGTTACTCGTTTACGATCGTCATGATGACTTATTATTTCAGTGATTGCACCGTAACTGTTGTATAATTATTTGTAACATTATCGCCTAATATAATGAATTTTAGGTAAGGTAGCCATCAGAGATTTTTGTTTGACGAGAGTCGTCCGGGCGGGTTTCTTGGGGTTTCCCCCGTCTTTCGTTCCACCAATTGCTCCATCCCACCTTTCCTTTCTTCCATTTCAGTTTCATTTCATATCACCTTCTTCCTCTCTGTTATATCAGGCTACTGGCCGATCCCCCGTTCCTGGTTCACTTATCTTATGTCCGTCTACTCCTCAACAGGCCACTGATCTTAGGTGCTCACCTGTAAGTCACGAGCGGGAATAAGTCCTACGCACGAGAAGGATAAGCTAAGTAAGAGGTTCGGAGGGTCACTTAGCACCTCGGCCAGTGAAATCCGTCTATATGCTCCTGATAGGGAAGGAAGATTGATGTGAGAGAAGTCGAAAAGCGATCGGATCTGAGCTGAAACGGCAGCGTCCCTAACTACTACAAATTTGGATCTTCCGACTCATACACGGGCTCCCCAACTCCCTTCAAGTTGGAGCCCTCCCCGATTCGGAGGAGAAACATTTATAGAATGTGCTGATCGCACTTTCTTTTTTCACGGTGACCTGTTTACTTTTGTTTCGGGACTCCGGGTTTTGCCGCAGGACCACGCGTGAGTCGTTTTTGTTTCTCTCGGCCATAACCGCGTGGAGACAGTCAGTCATGTTCCTCCTTTCCTGCCGTGCAGGGTAAGTCATTCTATGGTTTTTTGGGGTTAAGGCTCAGTGCTTGTACCATTTTTTAGAATGGCTGTCCGACCGTGAACTTGCCTGGGTGGTACTTTTAGTGCGAATATATTAATTGTTAAGAAAATAATTCTGGAAATTCGTAACTGATGCAGGTGAACAATCTGGGTTTTTCAAATAGGCTCAGTTGTCTGAAGTTGTATGGGGTAAAACAAACTTGTCTTTTCAGCTGTATTTCCGTTGCGTGTTTTGCTTTTCATTTTGTTTAAAGGACGCATTATGTTAAATATACATATTCTTGATTCACAAATATTAAAGGACATGTAACTGTTAATGCTAAATCGGGTTGGAGAACTTTAATTTGTAATCTATGATGCCTGAATGGCAAGTGTTGTATTTTGTATGAATGTTTTTCTAATTAAATGCAATTAGTCAGACGTTTGTTGTATACTTGACGAAGAAAGCGGAGGGGCAAACCTTTGTCAGAACTGGTTCTGCCGGCTACTTGTAACTACATGGTCCTTCAGTTGAATTCTCTCGCCCCCCCCCTCTGCCTTTTCACGATTGTACTACGATGCAAGAAACAAGCACCTGCCATGCATGCCATCACTCCCGTCAGCTCTTAGAACCCTAAAACAACCAAGTAGATGAAGGGTGAAGTGCAAGGGGTGTCAAACAATAACCGGAATTATCTTTTTTACTGGAAAATTCTGCTCACATTTATTCAAATTCTATTAGAGATCTTTAAAGTAATCTCCCTCGAACACAATACAATGACTCCCTGGAAATAGTGAGTGAAGAAAGTCGGCCACGCAATTTCCGAATTCGAACCTACACGTCATCGGGAGGCATTTTGCGTACCTTGTACTGTACACTCCATACTGAAACCCAGACGAATAATACAAAAGGGAAACTGAGAATCTAGTAAAAAAGATAAATTTTCTTTGACCAGCCTTCAAAGTTTCCAAAAATATAAACAAATGAAAACAAAATATACCTTAGATTAACTTATTCATGAATTTTGAAACATCAATTATCATTAGGTTCTCAGAGTTTAAAACCAATCATTTCTATGCTGTGGCATGAAATCTGCTGCAATATAATGTTTACGAGCGATGTGGCAGTAAACGACAAATATAATGAAGGGTCAAAGTGATGTCAGGCCTTTCAAACATTGTCATTTCCAGTACAGTTACAAGGTTACTGCTGTTCTGTAAGCGCTCTGAGCTATGTTATAACCATTTATACAAGCTCTTTCCTTGTATTTAACTTACTCTAATTATGAGAGGAAGAGAAGAGAAAAGTTGACATGAACGTCTTGTGTTTAAGCAACAGTACAATTTGAGCTATTTTATACTATAAACTGGAAATAGAGCACCATAACTCACCTGTAACGTTTCAGTTGCTGTGTTTAAAGATTACACACAATATATGCAAGTAATATCAAACCAAACGTTTATCAGTATCTTCACAATTTATGAGAAAAATATAGCAATGAAGCCTGTTCGGCACAACAGAACACTTTCAAGAGAAAAAGAGCAGAAAATGCAGCAATGGCTAGTTAACGTGTGTTACAATAACTGGCAAAAAGAAGAAAGCAGTTGGTAATGATGATTGCGATAAAATGTGTATGATTTTGGTGGATCAAAGAGGTTTATGTGACAACTATAATTTTAAAATTTCGACAAATAAAACAAAAGCAATGGCGTTCCATGGCAAATATACTGTAAGAACCAAAATTTCAATTAATGATATATTAGATCAAGTCACGGGTTTGAAATATTTAGGAACCTATGTCAGCTATAAATCTGAAAACATTTTAAAAATAAATTACCTAAGTTCCAACAAATATGTGGTAAAATAAACAGAAGCCTTAAAACAAAAACCAGGAAAGAAACACGAATGAAGTTTTGTAAAGTTATAGCCGTGCCTGCTTTCCTTTATGGATCCGAAATATGGATGTTAACAAAAGCTGACACAAACAAGGTACAGCTGCCGAAATGAGATGTTTGATAACAGTAAAAGGATGCACACTTTTAGATAAAATTCTACATGAAAAAATAAGGGAAGAACTAGAAATAAATCATTTGGCAAACAAAATTTTCAATTACAGGAATGAATGGAGAGAACATGTTAATAGAATGCCTATAGAAAAGATCTCAAGAAAGTGTTAAACTGTAGGCCAATTGGAACTAGACATCCGGGAAGACCAAGAAAACGCCGGTTAGACTTAATTTGAAGCCGGAACAGGCAGCGTTGCCTAATCCTTGGAGCAAAGATGAAGATGAAAAGAGGTTTGTCTTACAACTAGATTTTTTTTTATTCACTTTAGGCTTTCAGTGCATACATTTTTAGTTAAAAGGAATATAATTTTCAAAAGTATAACTGGCCATTTGAATTTAAAAAAGCAATAGCAATACTTTTTCATTGCAGAATACCCTTTTATTGCATTGCACTGGTAATGTTATGTTTCAGGCATTTCAGGTACCGGTGTTTATTTGTGGTATAGAAACTTAGTTTGAAGACAGTGAAAAATTACCACCCTTTTGCAGCATGCATGAAGCACCTACCGGTGAAAATATTTTCCGCGAAGCTCAAAATACCTTCACCATCTATCACAAAAGACGAGGATGGAAGAGCACTTGCGGCTCGCAATGTAGCTGATTGCCCTAAGCTGCTTATGATACTGCACTGTATTATACATCAGCATGTATTCTGTGGGAAGCATTTGGAGGTACCAGATGACATGAAGTCTGTATTGTCAACAGCAAGCTTTATTCGATTGCACGGGCTCAAATGCCTGAATTTCCAGGTGAAATTGAAGTGCAGTTCCCCGATATTTCCAATAATGGTACGTCAGTAGATGGCTGGGCTGCCAAGAGAGTTTAATGTGATGAGAGTAGTTCGAGCTCAGAAAACAAATGAAAACCTTCTTGAATAAAATAAAAGACTGCTAACAGCGCATAGGAAACAGCCTATTGAAATAACACAAAAACCAACTGTGACATTTTTCTCCCACTATGGAACGGTTATATTTGGTGATATTCCATCTGTTAGGTTGCATTAGTACCGACAACTGTTCGTATAACATAACCATGGTAAAGCTACGGCCATAGTTTGTGTTATCGTATTCGTTATGTTGCCACAGAAACACTTGTTTTTGAATCTGTTGCAGAGAAGGTAACGGATAGATTTTAAAGCGCCGTATTAATTAGTTAATTATTCATTAATTAATCTTTCAACGCCTTTGTATTGTTCCTGTTTGCGTCATTTTGTATTGAATTGTTTTAGAGCAGTATGTGCTGTTATAGTTACTGTTGTTATTTTTATGTTCTCAACACAGCAGTGCATTAAATATATTATATTACGATAAATTAGGAAGCAATTTTATCCAACAATGTTATTGCAGATCAAGATTTGCCTAAGGTGAATAGGTTCATCATGTGCTGCGTGGTAACGATATTAAGCATTATTGCAGTTTTAAACCATGTTACTTTAACCCTCTTATATTTGAGGCTAAAAATAACACTTTTATTATAGTATACGTTGAAAGTACTGCTTTTTAGTGTAATGTCTGCAGTTTAGTGTAGGCAATGTCGACCATATAAATTCTTGGGAACTGCCGATAAGCTGTTCCCCCTATAATTACTAGCTGCAATATAATTTGAAACTTCATTTCTCACATACTTCAGCATATTTCTCTTTTACTTTACTAATGTAATTTAGTTAAATTTCACTGTATTTTCGCTTTTCCTCCCAACATAGCGTGGTAATGAAATACGCCCGTGTTTTCTCAACGTAACGCTATGATAAAACACACACTTTTTCCTTCCGCTTAATTCATCGAATATTCGTGCACAGGACCTCTCCAATCTCTCGCAGTAGCAGAACTCATTGTGATTCAAAACTGTGGTGAAAAATAAGTTTTAAGCCGCGTGCAGAGCAACTAAAGATCTCGCCAAGTGACTCATGAGCACGCTCGTTTGTATAGAATGTTCGATTACTCTGAATAGCGCTTCTGATGTTTACGCTAGGTGAGAGAACATATTTTCAACCGGCCTGTCTGTCGGCCCCTTCTGTTCGATAACTGAGGCCCATAGCTGTTTCACAATACCTATAAATGACAGCAACCTTTCGTTGCATTGCATTTTCATTGTTGTTAAAAATAACCGGACTTTTCTCTATAATCTGAATATTCCAAATGTGCTACATAGAACAGAGAAACATTCAGTGTTAATGAATCGAAATGTAATCGGGCCCTAAAGAGCTATTCGTCGACGAGCTCTTAAACACCACTGACTCACTGAATCACTTACTCACTGACTCACTCACTCACTGACTCACTCACTCGCTCACTCACTCACTCGCTCACTCACTGACTCACTGACTCTGTCACTCAGTCATTCACTCACTGACTCACTGACTCACTCACTCACTCGAAATATAATTTAGAACATATAGACGTGAGCATACTTTATAAGAGTGGAGTAAATCACATGTTCAAATCATGTGCGTTACACCCCAGAAGCACGTATAAACACTGTGCAGTATCTGTATAGAACACAGTTCCACCTTTTTGTTCTACGGAACCTGTGAGACTATCTCTTTGCACTAACAAGTGGGAAGCTGAACCGTTATTACTGTACTACTCTAATGGTTAGCAGGCACTTTACCTTATTATCAAAAGCCTCTGAGGTAACACATACTGCATCCATTCTTTGTTCTCGTAAGTCACTGAAGTATGATAACCACGTAACCAAGCTGGCTAGCTCAGGCCATAACGCCTGTGCCTCGCGTTTGGGAGTCGGTTAGGTTTCTTTCAAGGCTGGAAGTGTCAGCGAGTGTCGCGGCAGCAGCACGGCAGCGCCCTGGAAATCTCGTCCAACGGATCGGAAGGTCAGCCTTCTTGTTTCTGGGCCCCTCATGTGGTGGTACAAACCTCTAGAGACCCTGCCACCTTCTCTGTCGTGACAACATTTCGGCAGATCTTAGGATCCATTCACCTAATCTATTCTCCGCATGTTGTCACAGAGTCCTGCTCAATCATTAGAGTAGTTCAATTAATACTCATCTTAACTGGTGTATCACATATCTCATGCATGAAGTCGTGGCTCACAAAGCAAGTTATGGCAACAGATGCAAATATGCTTACTGTGTGTAATAGTTTCAAAATGTAATTTTTCAAGTGTGTATCTCATAGCAAGAGCTAAACTAAAAGCACGCATCGACACCCGGCTTGTAATCACAAAATGTTACTGAGCTGAATTTATGAACGGTGATCTGGGACGAGTTTGCTGCGGCCTACGCTGTTTGCAACAGTTCTCTTGTCAAAATGTTGGTATACTCCATGCAATGCAGATTATGATATTAACGTCTTTCATCTTCTGATTGCCTTGGCGTGGACCCAATCATTGCATGAAGGTAGCTATTTGTTCAGACGGATGGACACAGAACGGTAGCTGGAACATATCTAAGCTTTGAAATAATACATTAATATAGACAACAAACTTGAACCTCTTTTTATAAACGTTTACCATAATAGTGAAACTGTTTAACAAATTGTATTCAGAGATAATCAGTTCTATTGTACTCACCCACGTGGGCCTTCTTCGTTGATGAAACAGTTTCTTTTTCCTCTCGTTTTAATCTTTTTAACCACACTGTTCTTCGCGATCGTTCTTTGTTGTGAACAGTACCGTACGACTGTCGTTAACAAATTACTTTTATATCCTTATTTTCAGTCAATTTCAATGTAGTTCACATATTCTGTTCTTTATCATTCCTTATACTTAAGTAAAATGTATTATACCTTATTATTTTGCTTTGCTATAGATAACTGAACAATATTTCATATAAAAAAGCTCATTGTCTAAATGCCTGAACACAAATCTGTTTCAGATTTAGTTATGATCTAATCAATGTCTAATCCGGACTAACTGCAAGAAAAGGAAATCCGGAAAATTGAAAATCTGGATAGTAATCCGAGTTATATGGGTAATAAGCAAAACAAAATTCTTAAATCCTTAAATAATCACACTTTCCATTTATGACGATAAAAGACGTAACAAAATTATGCACAGTACATAGTGCATATGCATTGTTTACTATTTCTTAACAAATAATTGATCGGCAGTTTTCTGTTTTAAACACGCGTGGCGCTTGTGCGATGTACGGTTACGCAAACACTTCAACATTAATAGATCAGTGGGAGTGGCGTCTAGCTGATGTACAGCACGTATTGCTATAATGTGTTGTACAATTTATGCAGGAACTGTCCATTTAATCCAAATAGAAAGTAAATACTTGGCGTACTTATATTTACGTTCTTGCTAGCATAGTTAAATTTACTCTATAATGTGAACATTAGCTATAAAACAATGTACAAATCTGATCCAGATAATCCGGAGATCCGAATAAATGAGGTACGGATAAACGAGGTTTTGCTGTATTTCTGTAAATGTGTGTGAACATGTAATTTTATTTTCAGAATGGAGTTTACCATTTAGTAAGATATTGCTAGTCTCTAGCACATTATTATTCTTATTATTGTAAATATTAATATTAGTATTAATTATTATTATTGTTGTTACACTCACAGCAACGCTGATTTACACAATTGCTTTGCAACAGCTGGTTGCCAATGTTGGGCAGAATATCTCAGCCTTCCGCTGTTATCTGTTTAGCCGAGAGTACCCATTAAACACAACTCGTATCCAACCACATGCATTATGTCTAAAAAGGTAAAAACTGAAGGAGCAAACAGGTCGTTGGAAGTAATTCATATATTTCCGATACAAGGCTCGCATTCCGGAGGTTCTAGAATCGATTTCTGTTGACTGCTCACTTGGATTACACATGATTTCCTTTCCATCACTCTCCTTTCTTTGCATCTCCTTCCCACCTTTGAGGTATTCTTCTAGCTTTCGTGATGTACGGCGGTGCTGGACAGATGGCACAGATGGTTGCTCAAAGGAAGGAGTACTCCACTTGGATATTAGAGGACTTGGCTTTGGACCGTTTATCTCAGCCTATACGTAGCTTCCTGATTGGAACAGGTCTTCGATGATGAAGCCACAAGAGGCTTCCACGCGTTTTTATGGTATTCTGTAGCCTCCTGGGGTTGCTAGACACATGGATCTGTTTAGGTCCAAGAGCGCGAGGTGTTGTGCAACATATACCTATAATTCACCTGTCTTTATAGTGGTTTGGATCTGCGACGTTAAAAGGCATCTTATCAATGCCAATAATGATTCACACAAATCCTCTGTAGTTTTACTGTGAACATAGATACAAGGAAATGAAGTGGAGGGAGGTGCCATCCGAGTTCATTGTTCACAATGACTATTATAGTTGTAAAATTGTATTCTGTGTAATGCCTAGAGGCGTCTCATAGCATAAAGCACTCTGAATATTGCCCGAAACTGATTCTATCATTGTTTGATTACCATACATAACCCGATACATCAGCATGGACATAAGCCTATGTGGAATGGAGGACAGAAAGCTGATATTTGAATTATTCGAACAATACTTGAGCCTCTTGACCATTCTGCGTATCGGTGCAGGTGGTCATTTTCTTTATTAGAAGAAACAAAACGGAGCAATAATAATAATAATAATAATAATAATAATAATAATAATAATAATAATAATAATAATAATAATAATAATAATAATAATAATAATAATAATAATAATAATAATAATAATAATAATAATAATAATAATAATAATAATAATAATAATAATAATAATAATAATAATAATAATAATAATAATAATAATAATAATAATAATAATAATAATAATAATAATAATAATAA
>CM060966.1:41544486-41606986 GCA_030765045.1 Tenodera sinensis | reverse complement strand
AGATATGTAATAAATGTATTTCTGATCATTTTTGTAGAGCGAACAACAGGCATTTTAAACAGTTTGTTGAAGAATGCGTGGAGAAACATGTGAATGTAACTCAGGTTTTTAAATGTTTGGTGTTAGACAATATTTGAATTTATATAATTTATTAGTATAATTTCTTAATACCTACAATCTTCATTAATAAATAGTACATCAGAATATATCATTATTTCTAAGTTGGCATTTACATTACTTTGAGAAAAAAGTACAGTTATGCTCACGAGTTCTAATTCTCTGGGTATCTTTGTGAGATACTGTTGTAAAATGTCCATCATAGAATTCCGGAAAGGAAAGATTCTCAAGATTATCTTTATACACCTTTCTACATTTTACAAAACTGCTATGCATGCTGTTCTCCAGATATACCTAAAGCAAATACTGATGTATATTTTATGAGTGGCGAATGACCTTGCTAGGAATTGCACGAGTGATGTCATGCAAATTGATGATGGTGGGAACCTTTCTGCTTCCTACTTGAAATAAACAAGAGACTGCTGATAATGCAGGCGGGCACTGTACTTAATCACGCACCGTCCCGCGCAGTTTACTACATGGAAGTCGGTGAGATATTAACCTGATATCTATGGTGTTATAAATACAAAAGTGAACTCGATCATAAGCCACAGCGCATTTTCAAGACATTCGCCATGTCTAAAAGATACACCCGTACTATGTTCAGCTACATGGACCTCAACTTATAGAAATTTATACAGTAAGTGCAAACGCGAAAACCGAGGGAGGTAGCAAAGTCGCGGCAACGTATGTGACTTGTATTTGGAAGGTTCCTGGTTCTATTTCCGGTGACCGCGCACTCTGATTTGGGGTTTTCCGTGGTTTCCCCTTGTCACTCAGGTGTGCGTTCAGGCGCACGTGTTTAGCCGTGCCGGACAGTTCACACAGACGTTTGCACATGGTAACTTCTCGGCGCTAGGTGGCGTTTGGAGGCCGCTGCCGTTTGTCTGTGGGAACGCTTGTGCGACACCGGACGCGCAAGGTGGTGGCTGCTCGGCGGGGCCTGGCACCGGGATAAAGAGATCTTAGTACTTGTTTGGGACTTCCGCGCGTCTTTGTGGCTGCTGCCCTGAGATGCTCTGCGGTTCCCTCACTTCATTCCTGCCTCCTGGGGGGTATTAGCCACAACAGATCTGCGTAGGTCGCAGTGTGTGAGGAATCCCCCTCTGTGTATGTAATTTACCTTTATCGTTTAGAAACGGGAAATATGGAACTCTATTCCCTTTCGTTTCTCCCTTTAAGTTGCCTTGAGGAAAATTATCAAAACTATGAAACACTTATATTACCGCGGCGACCGTGCCTTGAGAGACATCGGGTGTTCGTAACCTATACCACTGCCTTGCTAATGCTGGCCGGCAAACAACACATAAGAATATCGGCTTAGAACAAACGCCGTTCTAGAGGTTTTAGACGCACTGGGTAAGCCGAAAACTTGGATTTTCAGAAAAATTTCCGGTTATTCAGAGACTATGTATCCAAACTGGCTCGTGCAGTTAGTTGTCAGAGAATTGTGAATAGTGAATAGTTTTAGACAAAGGGAGGGACAATATTTGCTACCGCAGCAGTGTGATAGCTACGATACACAGAGCAGATGTAAGTTGCAAGGTCATGAATTGTGAATTGTGATTGGATTTTAGACGTAAAATAACGTTTAAATTAACCGTACTTGTCATTTTCCAAAATATCATCATCCCTTACCTCGATTTAATACACATCAAAATAACTCCGCCGTTGCTTTAGGTGATTTTATTTCCGACAGCACAAAAGAGTCATTGTTCTCTGATTTTCGAATATAAGAAAGGATATGTTTTTCTCCTAAAATGATATTGGACAATCAGCATGAATAACATCATAATGAAGTTGTTTTTTCAACGCAAATTTCCTCTATTGACTTTGCATATAGGTCCCCATCCTACATAAAAACGAAAACAGTAAGCGTTTTGGCAAAGCTTACGGAAGGAAGGGAGGTTCGTTTTCTTTTGCGTACACAAACAAAGGGGAGATATTTGTACAGTAGATATAAAGACAGATACAGTCTGAGACGTCGCGTAACCTCAGGCTGCTCGTCATTGTTGTTTCTGGACTGACAGAGTCTCTTCCATATTTCTATATGTACAGATATCGTCATTTATGGTAGATTGGTGTAAACAAATACAAAGTTGCCTGCTGCTTAACGAAGCAGAGCTATTGTTCATCAGTGGTGGGCAGGTTGGATTCCATTCCTAAGTGTATGTTGAATGGAAATCACGCCATACTTAGTACTGAAGATGATTTAAAACGTAGGGGATAATCCCGGCCATTGGTTTATGCCTGGCATATATAGTTATCTGTCTTACTCCCTGATGCGGTATTACCCGCTCCTCAATTCCGCTATCCTACGCGGAATGCTGCTTTCAGGTGATTTCTGCTCCGGCTGATCTTAATTTCTGGGTATGCGTGGTTGTTTGTGAATAACGCCAGAACTCTCGTTGGAACACTTTTATTCTCACCAAAATAAGAATGCGTGAGATTTGCCGATCGCTATTAGCAACGTTAAGTCGTTACTGTGTCTTTACTAAGACCGAAGATTGTTACTGTTAAATATGTGTCCTCACGCTCGAGGATCCGGAATACAAGTCTCGTGACTCAAGTGCTCGCTCGGAGATCTGGGCGACAAGTGTACTGATCCACTCCGTCCGGGTTCTGGAGGGCAAGTGCCTGCTCCGTGCGTTCCCGGTCGGACTTCCCCTCGGACTTCCCCTCAAAAACCCCTCCAATTTCATGGCGCGAAAACTCCGCGTCATGATGCTCTCAATGCTCTTCATCTCTTCCTAATTACCACCCTAATAACAACGGGGTTTCGCCGAAACGTCCCTGCTCAACACACCTGCACTACCGATTTCCAGGAAAACTGACCTTACCAGTTATTTCAGGCTGACTACCTGGCACTTGCCGCTAATGACTTGTCTGTAACATTTCGTGCCTTTTGACAATTTTAACCACGACTAATCCTCCCAGATCTCGTACCTTTATACATGTAACGATTTTATCATTTCCTGATTATTTAATTCCGCCATGTGTTACAGTACTATATCCATAATTATGGCGTTCACAATTTCGGCTTCATCCCTCAGCTGTAATTTTTTGGTTTGTGCTACGCTCTGTGCATTCACAGTTGAAGGATATCCAGCTTGAAATGTCAATTCTTGCGGAAGGTTCCGAGCAAATTGCAAATTGCAAATTTCTGATATAAGGGTTGTAGCGGGCTTTATGTTTGTAGAATTTGTATATGTTTGCACGATTCTTTAGTTTCTTCTTATTTAATTTGGGCCCACATTAGGGCAATTTTCGAAGAGATATTTGTAAACCACGGTGTAGCTACAGTCGTCCAACTGTATGGCTCCTTCCTATTTGATCTTCAAAGTGTCGTGGTAAGGATGGCTGTGAAGCTTATTAATGATTCCATATTTTTAAATTATTCGTAGTGAGCTTTATTCTTTAGAAACCTCTTATACTTGAACATCAACATACACTATTTCAAATTTCTTATGCAATATGTTTCTTATCCGTCACTGCTTATAAAACATGTGACGAACGACTTCTCAGTAGCTCTGTTTTGCTTTTCATTCTTTCAGAATACAAGTTGCCTCAGGGTACAGGTACATATCACGGAGGGATCTCGTATCAGTGTACTGCACTTAGGCTTACTGCTCCTTTGTGCTACCCCTGAGAGTGAAGGATGAGGGAACGACTCAAACTGTCTGAATCCGGGAGCCATGCGCAAGCATGGATGGGCTCTATAAGGTTTCAAGACAATCCTGTATTTAAACGTTCTAGTTTTTCTTTGGCTCCAAAAATGACTAATCGGCACTTAATCCAGCAGAGGTCAACGAAAACCTGCGCAGCTACCCTCGTTACAAATTACTGCCACATGTTTTTTTTTTCTCGTTATTTGTGCAATATTGCTTTCTCATTGCAAGTATTACATTGCTACTTCTCACAAACAGGAGTAAACGGTTTGATCTAAAATATACCAACGATTTGGAAGAAGTGTATCATTTACCTCGTGATGATGTTGCCTTACACTTGTATGGCAGTTTGTATGAATCAGATGATTACAATTCTGAAAATAAACTTAAAATGAAATCTTTAGATTCTGAAATTGATCATAAAGAAGAGGATGAAAGCAGCCTATGCCATAGTAACATGTGTTTTGTAGGTAACGTCACATGCTTGTCAAAGATTTTCTTCTTCTTCATCTTCTTCTTCTTCTTCTTCTTCTTCTTCTTCTTCTTCTTATTATTATTATTATTATTATTATTATTATTATTATTATTATTATTATTATTATTGATAGTACATTTCAAATTACAAGTTGTATACCTCTACATCGCAATTTATTATCTTTCCATTTAGTCTAGTACGAATGATAATGTATATTGTACTCATACTATATTTTATTTATCTTTGATTAATCTAGTAAGATAATGTCAACAAAAACTAGGAATATTTAAGTTAAACGAAGCTAAATGTGGGAATGAAGGAAAAATACAATTGCACGTATATAAGTACAAAAATATAGTGAGGGCCTACTAGGACCCACGCGACTAACAGTGTTTTACCAGGGCCCGCGCCTAACGGAGGGTTAATTGATTAAGAATGGGTCTGTGAGCAGCCCAACGATACCAGGGAGTATGATCCAAATTGCCTGCCTCCCCCGTCCAGCCCCAAACTACCGTCGGCTAGTCCTTCATCACCGATACGGATATTATGATAATGATGATAACGACGACGATGATGATGATGATGTTGTTGTTGATGATGAATATGATGATGATGATGGTGGTGATGATGATGATGATGGGGATGGGAAAACCGTGTTAGAAGAGGAAATATTTCTTTACGGCCCGAGGAAACCATGGAAAGCCCAGCGACCAGAGTTGGCAGTTGCCGGTTTTTGAACGTAAGACCTCCTGAATGCAAGCCCCATGTATTACCGCCGGGACTTGCAATTTCATATACTGAATGTCCTAAAAAACACCGATAACGTTTAGCATGCTGCGTGGGATGGCAAACTGATCGATTTTAAAATAGGAAATTCGGAAATGCACGGTTTGAACGCTGGAGAGCGTCGAAGCTAGAGAACGAACGGATGTGGCAATTTGTTAGTTTTGATTTGGTGTCTTAATACGGAAGATATGCAACACTTTAGCCATCATTGCACTGGGATGAACGACCTGAGCATAATACTCCTGGGCATGCGCTAAATTCCTCCATTGAGCCCTTGGTGCGTATCCTAATGCGTCACATGTGTATTTTCCAGTACAGTAAAGTTTCCTAACATTGCGACGCTCAAATGCTCAAATGACTAACTTGAGTACTCTTTGATGTAAATGTGCGGAATCACCTAAACGTCGCGTATGTAAATCAATGGATTGGTTTAGGTGGACCAGTTCCATTGCCAGCACGATCATCTGATCTGACACCTCTCGACTGTTCTCTGTGGAGTTGTATGCAGAGTATGGTGTATGACACTCCTGTAACGTCAGCGGAGGATCTTACGGCTCGAGTCCACGGAGCGATTGAAAATCTTCAAAACAATCTCAAGTATTGGGTCAAGTGCATGAGCATCACCACCGCCGATGTAGGCTCCACAATGCTGTAAAAAGTACAGAGTTCGAAGCCCATTTCTAGTGTAGACAGCTCGGTGTAGGGTTTATTGACGAAATGTGAACGTACACCCATCTTACACTTGGATGCGCTACAGCGTCCAAACCGTGTATTTCCGGACAAGGATTCCTATCTGAAAAAGATCAGTTTGCCATCCCGTACAATATACTAAGCGTAATCGGTGTTTTTGGGACATCCTGTACAACTTTCTCGTCAAAACATACATATTAACTTTCTTGCATTCCACGACTAATAAATCAATACTAATGGAGGCCACGGTGAGTATTTAATGTAACCAAGGTTTTCGTATGTTGTGCTAATCCACTCGGATTATGTCGGGTTGAAGAAAAGAAGACTTGCGAAAATATATTCTCTCTTAGAAATAAGTTGTTTCTAGGTACACGTCCATATAACGTATTTTCTCCTTCCATATGTTAGCAATGGGTCCTAAAGGTTTTGTCACACTTATACTCGTATAATAGCTCCTTTTACTGGATATAGGGAGTTCAAGTTTGTTTCCATGTATATTTTTTTTCCTCCCCCCCCCCCCTAATCTAATTGAATACTTCAATCTAACTAGCTAATGTGAAAACATGTTAGCTCCTCTTATGAGGATAACTAGATGTTAAAAATTAATAACGCACTTCCAGCAATGCAACTATATTTTTTATTTCGGGAAATTTTTAAGACGAAGTACTTATGACCATTCGTGTAACATCAAGGTGGAAGAGCAGTAGAGGTTCGAGAAGGTAATGTGAATAGACGTGTTCAAGTCCCGATCATGAAGAACTTTTAAGTTTGCCTGCCCCTTTAGGACACTTTGAAAGCGTATGTTTTAGCAACTTGCAGAATTACACACAATAGGATGTCCAGAATACTATATTACGGTTATGCTGAAACTGATAGTTGCAGAAATCAAATTGACTGAGGCCTCCCAGGAAAGGAGATGACACATACGTTATAGTAACTAGCCAACAATTCCATACTTTTGGTACGAATGATAATCTTGATCTGATTACTCTCCCCGTATGGAGGACTGGCATCCCTAGGACTTACAAGACTGTGCCTAGGGTCAGACGCCTGTCGGGGACCTGTCTGGTTCGGAGAGAGTTAAGACCTGGAAGCAAATGGTCAGTCAAGCACCAGGTATGAGAGTGAGGAAGATGATGATATCAAATGCAGGTAAATTGATGAATGAAAAGGTGATGATGGAGCAATTGATGGAATGATTGGCGGGGGAAACCGGAGGACCCAGAGAACAACCACCCAGACTTCCTCCGCCATAAATCCCAAGTGCGGGTCCCTGGGATAAAACCACCTAGATTGTAAACAAGGTAAATGGTAAATGTAAACATCTTTAACACACACTTTATTTTTAAATAAAATTGCGTAATATCAGCTATTGATTTGTATTGCTCAATGTTTTACATCCTTCAAAATTGCTTTCATTATTCAATTGTGAGTGGCGAACGGTCTAACCGCCCGCCCACGGCGCCGCCACGAATGATAGCAGACAACCAACATGAGCTTGTATTGAACATGCAATTGTAAAAAGAGCATTAAATCAGTAAAATATAAAGTGTAAAGGATTAACAAATGCAAAATATAAAAGCCGAAAACTATCCTATGTCAAAGGACAAAAACAGAAATATACAACACTAACAGCAGCACTAGTGGTAATGTTGTTGTTGTAGTGTTTAACGCCCGCTTTTACTACTACGGCACCGCAGGCGGTGACACTGATGATACATGAAGATGGAGCACCGGTGGAATGAAATGGCGGGGGAAACCGGAGTACCCGGAGAAAACCCGCCCTGACGCCGCTTCGTCCACCACGAATACCACATGCGGGTCCCTGGGATCGAACCCGGGCCGCCTAGATAACTAGTGGTAATACCACTAAAGGATGTCCAATGGATAAAACACCAGAGCTAACTATTTTATAATAGTGTATACAAAAGCAAAATAAAGGTAACAGCGGAAGAGGTCAGTGTTAGGATTAGCTGCAATTTGTTGCCAGTATATTCTAGCATTCTGTTCCAGCATTCCCCTAGCGAATTGCATATTTCGAACTAGCGTAATATCCGTCGTTGCCCGTGATTTCACGATTTATATCTAAAGCTTTCAGAGGGTTGCAGTTTTCCAATAACCTTGTATTTCTCTGGAGACATTTACAGAGTATTACTTAACACACTTAAGAATTTAATTAAATCTCTTAGGATACTATAAGCAATAAAAAATAAACTAAATAAATATAAACACCGGGAAGACATTACGCAAAAGCACTATTGCACAACCACAAATACCACAGGAAGAAAAGCGAGTAGAGAAAACCGAATAATTCGTTGCATTTCTTTTCCGATAATATAGAAGACTGTATGTATTGTTTTAGAAAAGTCATAAGAGAAACACATATGAATGTGCTACGTAAAATAAAAGTCAGTGGGAAACCCGCGTGAATGTAATATATTGCATTTCTATTTCAAAAATATAGAAAATTACATGAATTGTATGTTGAAGAGCTAGTACAGAATGACAAATGTGTTACGTGAAAGGAAAGTAAGTTAAGAAAACCATGTGAATGTAATACGTTGTATTTCTGTTTCAGTAATAAGAAAAGTATGAATTGTTTGTAGAAGAGTGAGAAGAAAAATACATGTGAATGTGCTAATAAAAGGAAAGTTAGTGGAGAAAACCGCGTGAATGTAATATATTGCATTTCTATTTCAAACATATAAAAAATTATATGTATTGTTTGTAGAAGTGGGAGTAGAGAAAGAAAACTGGTTGTGTTTCGTAAAGGAAAAGTGAGCAGAGAAAACCGTGTAAACGTAGAACGCTTCATTTCTCGTGCAATCATAGAAAATTGTATGAATTGCATGCTGAAGTAGCAAGGGAGATATGTGTTAGGTAAAAGAAACGAGGGCAGAAAAAACATGTGAATGTAATACGTTGCATAGTAAAATGGATAGCATAAAAACCACCCCTATGAAAAAATAGATTTGCTGATTTTCATCGCATTCGGATGGATGATATAGCACCCCACATAGGACAAACATTCATTTATTTATATGTAGATGGATATGCCCTGTGCATAAACCAATGGTGTGCGATGATTTCTGAAACACTTTCTGTTAAATTCACATTATTTTTCTACGCGCACTATTGTTCACTTTTGTATAACTAATACAACTTTTCATTGCAAAAGCTCATTGTTCTATGCATTGATGCTGATCGAAATAAAATTTTGCTGAAATACGTTTATCAAAAAATTTCGTTGTGTTCAACAGGCACAATGTATATTTCGAAGTTGCCATACATTGGCCTTGAAATTTGATACTCTTTCCATGACATTGCATGAAATAATTGAATAGAGACAAATATGGCAAAATAATGCAAATTATACAGCAGTTATACTGTATTATCTTAGGTCTCTATAGTTCCATATAAGAGAGTATTTTAAATAAGTTTAGCAGTTTAAACAGCTCTACATTTTCCAAGTAGGAACTTACGGAATCCCCTTTCAGCAAACCAAACATTTGTCACATAATTGGTAGTTTTGGAAGGGGAACATCTTTTAAACCTCTGGGTTACATCTAATACATGACTCTCTCTCTCGCACGCACACAAACAACATACACTCAGCATGCTTTTTTATTCACAGGGCGTTAAGGTCGCGCCGTGATCGAGTGGTTAGGTCATTCGCCTCTCACCAAAGCGACCCGGGTTCGATCCCAGGAGACCAGAGGTGGGATTTGTGTTGGATGAAACGGCACAGGTGCAGGTTTCTTCCGGCTCCGATTCCCCCCCCCCCCCCCCCCCCCCATCTTATTCCACTGGTGCTCCAGTGTAAAAAACCGCAAGTTTAGAGCACATAGGTTCTACTGTTGTCTCTCACATGCTCACAGCTGCAGGCGTCTGCTGATGCGCGTGCATATACCACAGCTGCGCGGTACCGGTTCCGTCATTCATTCTCCGTGCCCAGCAAGCCTGTATTGCGTGTGATTACACATGACTTCGCGCTCAAATCATCAATGATACTGCCTGCGGAGCCACATATAGTAAAAGTGGGTGTTAAATACTTAAAAAAATAGGGCGTTTAGATATATACCTATTTTCAATTAAACTTGACATCAAATTTTCGTATGCAATACTATTCTTCCTCTTACAATAGGTAGTACAGAAAATGCAAGTGAATATTCAATATACTTCTCTGTTAGAAATAGGATGCGATGATTTACGTCATGCGCGGCGTCACCAGTTGCAACTTCTTCGTTGCAATTGGCACTTCCTCTCATTTATATTATAGTGGTTAACTGGATGGCGGCACTTGCACAACACTTAAATGGTTATTTGGCAACAAGAGTTTTGAGTTTCATGTTCCGGAACGAGGCTGAAGGATGTTTAGAAATCGTACATGCAAAACAAATCCATTTAAAATAATTTTAGACAGCCAGGTATGCTAATATTTGAAGTATTCACCTGAAATTTGTGTGAAAATGGCAGAATAATTCGGACTTATGCCAAGCTAACCACCTGCGAACCACCAGTCTGAGTGGGCTATCGAATTTGAGCCATATAACTGGCCGGAACGATGATTTTGAGCCAACTGTCCTATATTCAGTTCTGGGTTTGAGTAGTTTTACAACTTCTGGAGTTGACCCTGGAAGAAAAGTTTTATTTTGTCACGATGACTCTATGATTCTGACAATTTGCAGCGGGGGACTTAACGCCCCGTCCAAAATGCGATCTTTCGTGCCTGTGCCTCTGACGGGGCATTCCCAGGAGGATGAATGAAGTCAATGGATCCGAAGTATGGCCGGAACGTTGCCAATACAGAGCAGATTGCGGGGTCCCTTCATTTTCCATTTTCCCAGTTAGAGGCACCCAGGTGGAGGCTGGCTCAGTCCGCTCCTCTCCCACCCCCCCCCCCCCTCCTCGGATTCTTCTCCGAAGGAAACCCTCGCGCTTGTACCATCCCATGGGTGGCCCGGAAACCAGTAGCATCACCTTCAAATCCGGGGGACGAGATTCATTCTTTTCTCCTGCCCCGCAGCTGCCGCGGACGCTTCCAACCCTGAAAGATACCTAACGTGACGAAGGCTGAAATGAAATAATTAATGTAACAAAATGGAGGGGCACGAAAGTCGAATATGGAAATCCTTCCCATCATTCGCGTGGCGACCCGGGGAAACCTCCAAAAAAACCCGTGTGCCAGGAAGGTCGGCCACGGGGATTGAGTGTAGTGAGAAACCGTGCATCCAACATATGGAATGTGAACAATATTCCACATCCAATATCATTTTCAAATTCCTTTCACAACCGAGCAGTGTGACACTGCTTTCAGAAACATTAATTAATTACAAATGCTTCATTTTGACTGGAAATTGGTTTCGATGCGGTTCTGGTTTCGTGAAGTTCAACCGCAGACGTTGGGATAAACGTGCGTTGCTCTTTATACGTAGCCTAACAAAATCGCTTCAAGTGAGAAAATTGTACAGAATATGTTGACTGAGATGAATTCTCCTGTAGATTTTACTATTGCTTTACTTGGGCGTTCTACAACCGCTGTGACTGTTCTTCTTTTCAAGATGAACTTTTTTTAGAAGAGAATGAACTAAGAATTTTGCTACATGAAACGAAAGTAATGGCACTTTCAGGAAAACAGCCAGTGAGAATGAAAATAGCAGTGAAAGATAACATAATCAAGCAGATGCAAAATCAAAATTATCTATATCTGTGATATAAGTTACATATGTGATAATGATTTACAGAACAAGATTTACATGTATCAACATATATGTGGATTTCTTAGAAAACCTTTAAAAATACAAGGAAAGAAACACGATTTAAATTTTATGAGGTTATGGCTATCCCAGTAATATTCTACGGGAGTGAAAGTTGGATTTTAAGACAGAAAGATAAGTCATATTGAAGCAGCTGAGATGAAATTGAGAGCAGTTAGGGGAGTAACAACTTGGGATAGATTAAGTAATGAAGAAATAAAAGAAGATTCGAAGATTAGGGCTATCACAGATATCATACAGAATAATAAACAGAAAAGGAAAGGCCATCTCAGGAGAGTGGACTCAATCAGGCTACCAAAAAGGGTACTGGAATATAAACCTAAAGTAAAGGATGGATAGCAAGACCAATGTTAAGGTGGAAATGGTCAATGGCCTAATCCATGAAAGGAGGAAAAAGAACTTTTTGTTTGACGCCGTCCTGTTCACAAACATTGTTAGTAGGGTCAACCACACATTGGGTTCCTTCATTATTTTATTTAATATTATTTTCGCTGCATAGCTTGCATTTGTACACTGTTATTAGACAATGGCATTCGAGTAAACTTGACTGAACGTTTCACCATATCTAATCGATACGTATTTTCCACGATTGCTACCGTGTTTAACCCTTAAATGGTAACATGTGGAAATATGGCGCTAACAGTAACATCCGTCTGGGAGACTAAGATGACAAAATCTTGTATTCTATGTCCACTTTAGTGTATCTAACAATTTAAAAGCTTAATGAATTATTAGTAATAATATTTTGATTCCGCTTACATCGTATGTTGCAAGAAATTGATTAAAAATTTAAAAAATCAAATATTAGTATGTTAAGTACGTTTACAGCAATATCCGCCTGTGAGACGGTTAGCTTAGTTGTGTATACTTATAAAACAATACTATTGCGAAACTAAAACAGTGATGTCAACACAATTCAAAGTTCAACTCACAACTAAGCATAGCTGAAATATTGGATCAGACTAACATTGCACATGTGCTCACTATGCTTTCAGAATTTTGATATTACCATTCAAGGGTCAATGAGCTCCATTACTACACTAACCTTGATGTGGTACTTCGTATGCATACAAAAAGCATACTGAGGGCACACCAATAGATACTACCAATGTTGTTGTTGTTGTTTTCTAGTGCCTTGCATCTGGCAATGAAGCCATTAGCATTCCAATACTTTTGAACTGTAGTTTCTTCTGATCTTAATGCTTCACAGGTCTTCAAGTAGTCTTCGTTCATTTCTGCTGGATCGTTACACAGGACACATATTGGTGAAGCTGAGATACCTATTCTGTAGAGATGACTTGCTAAGCAGTCGTGATTTGTCAATAGTCGGAAGGCTGCAACCGCTGTTTTCCTTGGTCTCTGGGGGATTATATCTGGGTTGGAAAGTAGTGTAATCCATTTTTTATCTTTGGCATTTGTTTCTATTTCTTGTAGGGATGAATCAGAAATTTTTTTAATGATCAACCGTTTTATTGAGGAATATGAGAAATTGAATTTAGACTTTTGTTTTATTGTTGTGCCTTTCTTTGCAAGTGAGTCTGCAGCTTCATTCCCCATGACTCCACAGTGTGCTGGAATCCATTGGAGATGAACAGTCTTATTAACTTTTTGGAGTTGTGTTAACATTTTGTAGCATTCTCTAATTTTTGTTGACTTCTTTGTAGTATTTGAACATACTCCCTGAATTGCAGCTTTAGAATCTGAAATAATTACTGCCTTGTTAAATTTATTAAAGGGAAGATTTAGTAATTGTCGGAGAGCAATGTGTATAGCCTCTATTTCTCCATCATACTTTGTTGTGTCTCTGACAACAGAATGATAAAAGGAAAAATGTGTACATATAACTCCAGCACCAGTAAGGTTTTCCGTGGAGGATCCATCAGTATATATGTGCAGCCATTCTTCTGTGGGATACCTAGTATTGATTGTTACCAGAGCTAGAAGTAACAAGATAAAATGTAACAAGATAAAAGTTCCAGTTCCGAATTCAAAATCATTCTCATAATTATCATTATCAGTTGCCCATCTCTGTATCACCGGAACTCCCCTTCAAATTCAAATAGGTATGTCATTTCATACTATAAGCTTTCTATTCATGATTCGTTTCATCGATCTGAATTTGTGTCGGAATATGGTTGACGTCCGATTCCACGTTTTTGGAGTGTGGATAAGTTAACTCTCTCAATACCCACCATTATGCAACTCTGAAAATTATTGTGATTTTCGAGAAACTAAAAAAAAATCCTAAGTATTTTCATATAAAGGGCAATTTCATTTAAATCTTCAACTTTTTTCTTAAAGAAATTCCTAGATTAATAACATTTTGTATTGTATTCTGTATTTACATTCTCAGTAAAATTTCGATAACAAATCTTTCCGTGAGATTTCTCTTAGATAAGCGACAGAGCGAAGAAACTTAGAGGCACAAATTATAATTATTAGTGACCCGCAAGCCCAGATATACAAATTGAATTATCCAGCCCAATCAATTGCCGCCGTTTAATAATAATAATAATAATAATAATAATAATAATAATAATAATAATAATAATAATAATAATAATAATAATAATAATAATAATAATAATAATAATAATAATAATAATAATAATAATAATAATAATAATAATAATAATAATAATAATAATAATAATAATAATAATAATAATAATAGTAATAATAATAGTAATAGTAATAGTAATAGTAATAATAATAATAATAATAATAATAATAATAATAATAATAATAATAATAATAATAATAATAATAATAATAATAATAATAATAATAATAATAATAATAATAATAATAATAATAATAATAATAATAATAATAATAATAATAATAATAATAGTAATAATAGTAATAGTAATAGTAATAATAGTAATAATAATAATAGTAATAATAATAGTAATAATAATAGTAATAATAATAATAATAATAATAATAATAATAATAATAATAATAATAATAATAATAATAATAATAATAATAATAATAATATAATATAATAATATAATATAATAATAATAATAATAATAATAATAATAATAATAATAATAATAATAATAATAATAATAATAATAATAATAATAATAATAGTAATAATAATAATAATAATAATAATAATAATAATAATAATAATAATAATAATAACAATAACAATAACAATAACAATAATAATAATAATAATAATAATAATAATAACAATAACAATAACAATAACAATAACAATAACAATAACAATAACAATAACAATAATAATAATAATAATAATAATAATAATAATAACAATAACAATAACAATAATAATAACAATAACAATAACAATAACAATAACAATAACAATAATAATAATAATAATAATAATAATAATAATAATAATAATAATAATAATAATAATAATAATAATAATAATAATAATAATAATAATAATAATAATAATAATAATAATAATAATAATAATAATAATAATAATAATAATAATAATAGTAGTAGTAATAATAATAATAATAATAATAATAATAATAATAATAATAATAATAATAATAATAATAATAATAATAATAATAATAATAATAATAATAATAATAATAATAATAATAATAATAATAATAATAATAATAATAATAATAATAATAATAATAATAATAATAATAATAATAATAATAATAATAATAATAATAATAATAATAATAATAATAATAATAATAATAATAATAATAATAATAATAATAATAATAATAATAATAATAATAATAATAATAATAATAATAATAATAATAATAATAATAATAATAATAATAATAATAATAATAATAATAATAATAATAATAATAATAATAATAATAATAATAATAATAATAATAATAATAATAATAATAATAATAATAATAATAATAATAATAATAATAATAATAATAATAATAATAATAATAATAATAATAATAATAATAATAATAATAATAAATAAGAATACGTGACATTAGTACTTGTCAAATAGGCACCTCTCTACTACTGTGACATTTTTAGGTGTTTTTCACTTCATTTTATGAATTAATAATTACGTTGTGTTTATTTCAATATTAATGAAAACTTCTTTGTGGATTAAGCTCGCAATTATGTTCCAGATTAATTCTATTTCCATAACTCTGTGTTGTCATCTTATTCTCCAGACGTATTGGTTTCGTTGGAAAACGTTTCATTTCACAGCAATCCTTGCTGTCTTTCAATGTATTTCCCAACTACAGACAAACTGCAGTGGAGAACAATGTAGTTTTTTGTTACCAAGCAAATTAGGCATATAGACATCGGAATCTTTTTTCATAACCATCTAGTACCAGCTGAAAAGTCTCTTGGTGCAGTCTAAACATCTGCTTCATGCAGTTGACACTTTCAGCATTGATTCACTTACAAATAACCTACTAACACATCGTCAATACTAACACGTTCATCATAAATGAAGTAATATAATGAAATATTTGGAAATTGTTTCTACTATCCACACTTACCATGTTTTTCCCAGTCATAATTATCATATGTTCTATGACAACTATGAACATGAGTAGAACAACAAAGAATGGCGGTGTCCAAACATTTTCAAACCGTTTTACTATAATATAGTGAATATAAGGAACAGATAGTCACTCAAATGCTCTCCTTTAGGGACCACACAGGCTTTCAAAAGGCGCGGTGGATCACCTATAGCAACATGTATGACATTTATGTCCCAATTCTGCACTGTTCGTTTCATATTTCGTTTTAGGGCCTTCATGTTTCTACTGAGCGAGCTTTACTCTCGACGATGTTCCATAGTTGGTAATCCAGCGGATCCAGATTTGGACTTCCCGATGCTAATTTTGGGAAACCAGCCTTATGAGTTGGTGCAGAGTCTTACTATATGAATCTTATATTACATAACGCTAGATTTTTCAACTAGACTTTGCACCAGCTCATTAGGTTGAACACGTGTAACAGTGGCTTAAGGGCATGTTCCCGAGCTTAGCGCAAAAAGATTGCCCATTGGGAAGTCCAGATCTGAATCGACCGGATTATCAACTATGGGACATCATCGAGGGTAAGCCTTGCAAGACACCGCACAGAAATCTGCATACCCTAAAGGGAGGTTCAAAGCGAACAGTGCAGAATTTGGACATAAATGTCATACATGAAAGCCTGTGGGGCTTTTGAGTCATTCTTTGTTATGTTAACCACTTTTACAGTTGTAACAGACTTTGTGATGTGACTGGATAGTATTAATATTTTGTGAGCAACTCTCTCTGATGGAGCATTGAAAATGAGTTGTGGGTATTATACATAACTAAGGATTTATGTTCAACACAGCCTTTGCAATTCTTTATGATGAACCACACACAAACTCAACTAAAGAATACTACTGTATATATTTAAGCCGGCAGGAAGTCCACGTGGGTGTGCCTCTAACGACCGGATTTGCTTATCTACGTATAATGCACACAACAGGGATGCGAGTTCTGCAAGAATGAGAGACTCAAAGGTTGTTTTGTGTCGCAATATCAACTCTGAGTAAACGAAAGGTAGCTTGTCTCGTACACAATATCCTCGAAAATCTTCAGGGAAAACATCATGGTACAGTTATTTATAAAAGTGCTGTAACCTCATGTTTTACCACATACCTATATCTGAATGTATGCAAAAAACTACCTAACATTACCGTGAGAGTTTATATGTGGTGTCTCGTGGGAAGCGCCTTCAAATGTATTTAATAAGAACTCAGCAGTAGAGGGAGAAACCTTACACGTTAAAAATAAAGTTACTGTAAAGCAATTTTTTAAGGGACTATTCAAACTAACTTTTACCGCCATTGATGTTACCAAATAAATGTGACGCTCGAACCCTCTACGTAAGTAAATAAAAACTAATCTGTTCTTAAAACGCACTGAGTTCTTAAACAACAGAATTTGGCTAACCTCATGTAAGCGGGTGTTCGGATACATAACAAGGCAAAAAAAAAATTATATATATAATTATTATTATTATTATTATTATTATTATTATTATTATTATTATTATTATTATTATTATTATTATTATTATTATTATTATTATTATTATTATTATTATTATTATTATTATTATTATTATTATTATTATTATTATTATTATTATTATTATTATTATTATTATTATTATTATTATTGTTATTATTATTATTATTATTCTTGTTATTATTCTTGTTATTATCATTATTACTATTGTTATTGTTATTGTTATTGTGATTATTATTATTATTATTATCATTATTATTATTATAGTTATTTTTGTTGTTACTATTATTATTACTGCAACTATTTCAATAATATAACAATAATACTATTAAGAATAATGTGTTGAAGTAACAACACCTATTTTCGGAACGTTCTGTAACGTACTCACTGAATAGTATTACTTTTCACATAATTGTATGTGTGTTCGACTTACCTGTCAGTGAATCCGCGACTATGAGGAACAACACTTCGCTAATTAAAGGCATTAAAGTGTTATCTGAAAAACTCTACTAGCTAGAGCTTTGTCTCTTGGCAAAGTAATTTCTTTATTTGCTCATATCTCTTTTTGCTCCATTAATATGCTACCTTTAGCATCTAGAGTCATATCGGCAACCTTTTCTTTGGAACAACTGCAGCGGTGCCGTGGCCGAGCGGTTAGCGCGCTCACCTACCACCTAAGCGGCCCGGGTGCGATCCCAGGGACCCGCATGTGGTATTCGTGGTGGACGAAGCGGCGTCAGGGCGGGTTTTCTCCGGGTGCTCCGGTTTCCCACGCCATCTCATTCCACCGGTGCACATCTTCATTCCATGTGTCATCAGTGTCACCGCCTGCGTAAGCGGGCGTTAAGCGGGCGTTAAGCACAACAACAACTGGAACAACTGCTCATCTTTAATGATCCCCACTTATTTACGGCTTTTGTAGATTTGGGTTTGTTTACATTAGGGTTTCTTTATAACCATTAACTTCACACACAGCTTTGTTCTCTCTGTCACACTTCCAGAGCCTATGGAAATCGGAAATCATCCTGACTAATAAAAAACAAAAAATTAAAAAAAGCCTATGCTCTAGCCCGAATCGAACCCGGGAGCTTTAGTTTCGGAAGTTAATATGTAACCCACCAGACCACAAAGGGCAGTGATTGCTCATAATAATGTATCTATTTTCAAGTAATTTTCATTAAATATTTATCATTGTTTACAACACTATAATGTATGACATACAGAGACAAAGTTGAACAATAATCACATGCTTATTAAATTTTCATTACAATTTAAACCCTCAAAATTGGCATATGGTTGTAAATATTGTGATCAGAATTTAACAACCAAGAATTAATTTTTAGAAGTCTATATTTAAGTCACCCGTGCGCTCCCTTTTAGTCTCACTGGGACGTTTCTTACGTGTTTTTTCTCAGTTTAAAATTCTTGTACGTGAAATTCACTTCTTACACTTCAATAGTGCTCTAATTTGTATGTAGATTGGCAGTTATTGCTAATTGAAAGGGCTTTTACACAGTACTGTCTTTATTTACTCATTAAGTACGCCAGTTTACAAGTAAATAGCTTTAAAAGAATAGAACAGTTATTCTAACCGCCCCTTAAATACGACATTGTTTTTATAACACCTTACAACGCATTGCACACAAAAACAATGTTAAACAACAGACTTAAGTGGCGTTTCAATTTTCATTACAGTTTCCGAGCTCTAAATCGGTGCACGGCTATTTAACCACTAGTCAATTTATGATGTCTGCTCTGTAGGATACTGTTCATGTAGGTAATTGTCGGTGCAAATAGCACAGTATTTTAATCTCGGTTATTGTTTACAATTGCTACGGGCTTGCACAATACATCATCAGGTTGAAAAAACAACTGGACAACTACCAGTTAAGTTGTTATGATATTGTGCTTCGTACAAATTGACAAGAGCAACAAATACGAAATTCGAGACCACCTGTACAAAATGCGAGAGTTCTGACAGTCTTTCACAACAATTTTGTTTCGTAATTGTTACTACAATTTCCATTTTCAATAAACAGAATATTTCACATTGTGAGATTTTAAAATTTCATTCCATAAGCAGTATACTAGTGTGACATATAAAGTTATTTTTGCACTATGACGTGCTGGTGTTATGTTTTGTCTTAATCTTCTTACTACGCAGGATAAACTAAAATGTGGAGGGAATTTCTCAGAAAGGTCACAACGAAGGAGTCAACGAAGTTAGCTTCCTTGCAAGTACTACTCCACTTTTATATTTATATAACTGTAATGTGAGTATTAAGAAGTTTTAGAGAAATTATTCAAATATTTTGATGTGAAGGTCTTTTAAAATATAACTGAATCAATTTTAATGAATTATTAAAATAATTTAAACAATACATCAGAGAGACTTGAAATTTGGTAAAGATATGAATTTTTATTGCTCAAATAAACTTTGAAATTATTGCGAAGGTTGGTTAAAAATAAGGAGTTTTCAAAATTCAGTAGAGGTAAGGTAAAGGTAGCTGCAAAATGTGTCAAAAACGTGGAGAAATGAAACATTCTTTTCTGCTCTTTATAACGTTAACACTTGGCACCTCAGGCTTATTTATTTCAGCAATATTTAGTGAAATGAATAGTTATTTAAATACTCTTGAGCGTGTACTCTAATAGACATACCAATTTTAAATCTCCTTTTCTCTGAGACTTTTCCTCAGCTGTTTCATTGCTTAAAATGCTCAATGCGTCATACGTTTTCACCACAGGATTTGCATAAAAAGCTTTCAGTTATTACTAAATAACTAACGCCCAGTTTCCAACGCGCTTAACCTACCAATTTTATATTTTATTAAATTTATTTACCTTCGTACTTGCAGAGTTTAAAATAATTTTCGTCGAATAGCTTCATCAGAATTTTGAGAACTGTTTTTCCTTTGCACTTGTATGGGCAAAATAGAACTTTTAGCAAACTATAACAAACCATTTGAAACGCTGGGTATTTTTATTAACATATAACGAGGGAATAATCGCTAGGGTGATGAAAGATGAAAAATGATAATGAAATGTTATTGTAACAGGACATTTGTGGCAATACAGATATTCTAGTTCACTTATCTTGGTGCGACTTCTCTTTTAGTGGATTGATGGCTTTTAGTAGGTATGTGTGTGGAACAGGACACACCGGTACCTGCGAGGGCATTTTTCCCCCGCTGGGAGGTCTGGTACGGGGTGCACTCAGCCTTGTTAGCTCCCTGATGGGCCACTTGAGGAGCTACTTGATAAAGAAGTAGCGAGCCCAGGCCGCGAAGGCTGCATAGCCGGCCAGGAGGGCTCGGGACGTTCACCACGTCCCACCCTCCAGTTCTGCACGCCACTCATGACGACTTTAGTGGGAAGAGGTGGGGGACGCAGAGGTTGGGCGGTAAGCCTTTGCCCGTGAAGGGCTGTTGCGCTATGGGTTATGGTTGTGCTAATATTGATGCATGAATTCTAGACAACCTGATTAATAAACATTATTTATCGAAATATAATACTATCCTCTGAATTGTAGTTCCTCATATCTGTGAAAGGAGATTCCCTAATATACAAAAATGTGTTGAAAGGATAAGGAAGCAACTAAATATACTTTTGTTAAAACACAGACTTCTGCAATATAAAGTAAGCTGAGAAAACCACATTCTTAGGATGGAAGACAGAATCGCGAAACTTGACCTTAGATACATATTATCCTACCGTAACTGTGCCGCTGTAATGAACCGCAATTAACAACGCCTGTGGATAGACTCTCCGTTTCTCTTCCCACCTGATGCGCGACCTAGGTATTGTGAAGTCATTGTCCTTGCAGAAAACATTGGAACTCAGGTGCGGTGCACTATTTGTTATCACTAGACTGGGCCGCTCTCCGTCATGCCTTTAGTAGCACGACTACTTAGGAGTTACTAACTAACCTTAAAAACATACTAATCTTAATATGTAAAATCATGAGTCCACAAATGAAGCAAACATTACTGTAACATTGTTCATTACACTGTCCTCATTTATCAATAAAATATGTGCAGGTACATCCGAACATCCTGTATATGACCCGGGAATGACGGAGCGGTTAATTGACTATGCTATTTATCATTCACATTGTAGCAGAGGGACGTTAACAAGCGTTTCCATATCAGTCAGTCTTCCGCGTGAGGAACTGCAATAATGGAAACATCCAACTTTACCATGTGCACCCACATGAGGACCTGTGACAGTTGTGACGAGATACAAAGTTGTTTTTCAGCAGTGTTCACAGACGAAGCAGGATTGCGCAACATGACCATAGAAACTGACTGTAGCTGGTGTTAAAATTGGAGCTTTTGCTTTGGTGATATAGACACTATCTTGCAGGTACATAATGTGTGGGATATTTAGTAAAAAGTAAAACATTTCTCATTTAATAAATTTGAATGAATAGCGAGAACAGCAAGAATGATCTAACAAATCTGATGAGGTGGACTCATATGACTTTATCTACTGACCTACTAACTATTCTTACAAACTCTATCTTCTTCATGGTAATCGAGATAAACATTTACATAAATCATGTTATTCCTGATTTTCTTGTAGGTGCAAGGGGAATTTGGGAATACAGTAGACTTTGAATGATAGTTAAATCTTTTAAAGCTTAGAAATTCCGTTTTCTTTGTATGGCCAAGGGATACAAAAGTGAATAATGACTTTCCATTTGAGAAAGGTGTTACAGAGCTCAAACAAATAACAAGGAATATCTCCGATATGGTTCACTCCACAAAAATGCATTTTTTATAACTTGTGTGTTTTAACGGGGTCTACAATTTTATATGGTAAGATTGGTCTATCTCTTACGGTTTACCACTTATACAAAAGTTATGTAAGTAAATAGGACCACATGGGCTATAGCCAGAAAACTAAAAATATGCATTTCATTTGCCAGAAGAACATCTTAAACATATGGCATTTTAACCAAAATCGTTAGAGCGGCTTTTGAGAAGATGAACAATTTCGAAAAATGTTCTATGCAAAGAGTAGTTCAGGGTGGAGTAATTTTCTTCAAAATCTTCGAGTCGCATCTTTGAAAGATATTAAACTTAAATACGAACTTTGGCTTTTGATTGTCCTTTCCTTTTTTGAGTTGTGCTGTTCATATACTCTCTCTCTCTCTCTCTCTCTCTCACACACACACGCGCGCGCGCGCATACGGCTCTTTTTCTAAACCAGGAGCCTCAAAGCATATATTTCCAGCGAAACCTCGAGCTCGAAATTTTGGGTCAAATAAACACTTCCCCTACTTACTATGCGTAGTAGAGAAGGTAAACATACACAGCGAAAGAAAAGGATACCATTTGGGAGAGTACCCAAATACTTTTAACTTATAAACTTTAAAGTAATCAAGTAATAATAGTAATAAAGTAATAAATAGTAATAAAGTAATAAATAAAGTAGTAAAGTAATAACTTTGAAGTAATAAGAATGTAACACACCAGTACTTATAAAAATCAGTTTGAAGGCTGAGATGTACTTAGATGGGAACTATTAATAGTAAGTTCTTTAATTATGTAAAATATTGGCTACTTGAATCTTTTTAAACTTATATTCCTAGAGTAGGTCTTCATAAATTGTACATGAAATCATACAACTGGGTGCATTAATAATGTACTGTACGCCTTTTTAAGTTGAAAGTAACATGAATGTAGCTTCTGAAGATGCGTTATATAGTACATATGTATTTTTGGCTTCTGAATAGACCTATGAAATCAAATTAGCCAAACTTAAATCATGCCGTAATTAGAGACACCCAAAAATTGCAGGAGATTTCAAAACTCGATAGATGCATCTTGTTAAAGCAGAACTCGATATAGTACTTTCCGCTTATAGGTGTAATAAAAGAAACCTTTATCATTTCAAAACTACACAAGTAAATGTGTTATGGTGGTACCATTTCAAAGGGGAAGTTGGGAATTTTAATCCGTTGTTGTTAAGTTTAGAACAGTCAGACACTGCATACGCATGCGCAGATCATTTCATATCATATTGTTCATCAGTCAATATGTAGACCATTTCCCGGCAAGATGGTGCACCACCACACTTTGTCAATATATCTAGTACGTTAAGTTTAGGACAGTCAGACACTGCGTGTGCATGCGCTGTTCATTTCTTAAGAGAATGCATATCACATGGTTCATCAGTCAGCAAGTAGACCATTTTCCAGTAAGTTGGGGCACCACCACACTTTGTCAATGTATGTAGTACGGGCATCTTTGGAGAGACAGTTCCCTTGAAGATTGGTCGGAGGAGGATTATCGTAGACCACATTGTCCTCCCAGATCACCAGACCTGACACCGTCTAATTTTTTCCTGTTGGGATTTGTTAAGGATTAGGTCTACTGGACACCAGGACGTGATTTGGTAGACTTACGTCAAAGAATTTTTGCTGCTCTTGACAGTGGTCAATCCAGATACTTCATAACACATGGGTCGAATCTGAATACCGCTTGCACATTTCCCGTGTCACTAAAGACAGCCATGTTGACGCTTATGAACCATAAGGAGGAAACATCCCAGTTTTCACTATTTGTAGCAGGTCGTTTCATCTTCAGATTCGTATTAATTTAAAAGTTCTAGCTGTTTCTTTTGTTATACTTATAAGTGGAACTTCCTGTTTTTTCACCGTATTGGAAATACCTACAAGTTCAAGTTAAGGTTTTGATTAACAACGTTTTACAGTGTTTGATATTCCAGTTACTGTATTCCCACAACAGAAGCTCTCGTAATCGGAAGCAGGGAACAAACCATGAATCCTTGCGTCCTTGGACATCGATGGCTACTTAAAACGTCTGCACTTTTAAAGTATGCAATGTAAATGTGAGTTCACCGAGAGATGGCTCCACGGTAACGTGGTTTGGTTCCCGCGGTCGACCTTAATTACCCATGGGATTTTCGGGAGTTTTCTCAGGTCCCCAGGCAAATGCTGGGAAGCGTAATTACATCACCCGAATTTCCCGTCCTTCCATTTTATTACACTTTCCTTTCAATCCAGTCTTTCAGGGTCGGAAGTGTTGGCGATGGACGAGTTAGCGCTACTGTGTGGGAAATTTGCGCACTGTAACTGCTTTTCTCGACGAATGGGTGCCCTTATAGTTGTCAGGTCTGCACGTGGGACCGCTGTCGTAACCCATGCGACTGATGGCTACTTACCATGTATTGTTTTACATTTGCATGTACTGGGCTGATGTAATACGTATTACTATGTGAAGCCAGCCGTGCAGATGCAAAGTTGTGAAACGGCTTTTCTTCTTTATGAAGCTCTACATCATAGTTTTTAACTTTCAGTTGTAGGTAGGTTAAAAATGGATACAGAAGGTGAAAGTATAATGGTCCAATAAATAGCAGTTGGTACATAATCAATAATTTAACATAAGACTCATCCTACACGTGAACATAAGACAAGGGAGCAGCAGTGTGTTAAATTCCTGTCTTCTTTTACTACTAAACATTGAGTCTGAAGAAATAAAGAACTACATTAGGGTACTATTATCAACCTCACGACTAGTAGGTTTATGCATATAAAGTTGAGTCATCGGTTGGCAGTCAACATTTTTAGGCACTGGCATTTTAAATATCTTGAGCAGACTTTGAATGCCACGTGCGCTACATTTAAACGCCCTTTTCTACTTAAATTTTCGGAAGTACTTGAACAAAATATGGGCCATAAAGCGCTCAAAAACAACCAAATTCAGCAGAAAAGAGTGGTTAAACGGCACCTCCCCCAAGGGAAAGGCTATGAATCTGAAGAGGGAGAGATCACTAGACAAGAGAGGGAAGGTATGACATACAGGTAATCTGATTCATGATCATGATACACGTGTGTAGAATAATTAGTGTTTTTCGACTTTACATTCTTTAATAAACATCTGCTCCATGCATTAAATCTGCTATGCTCATAGAATTTCTCCAGCACGTGTTCCATTTATGTGACTTCAACATCATCTATGGTTTCAAAATCTCAAAATTGGTTTAGATTTAAAAAATTAAATAGACAAACAATATTTTCAGTATCCATGAAAGTAAACAAATAAATTGCTTTAAAAGTAATTATTTTTTCTTCCTGCCAGAGACTGAGTGGTTTGGGCAATTAGAGCTTATAAAATAATAAAACTATTGTGATATTTTAGTTTTTGATGTGCATGAGACATTTTGGCTACTAAGGTATTTTTGTATGGTGAACAAATTCAAGGTGGCGCCTTTGCCGAGAGGTTCGACCGTTCTCCTGCCACCTAAGCAGCCCGGGTTCAATCCAAGGTCCCGCATTTGGTATTTGCGGTGGGTGGAGCGGCGTGAAGGCGGATTTTCTCCAAGTTCTCCGGTTTCCCCTCCTACTCATTCCACCAATTGCTCCATTATCACGTTTCTAATCATCGATTTCGCCTACATTTCATATCTCCTCTTCCTCAATATCACAGTTGGTGCTTGGTTAATCACCCGCTTCCAAGTTTTCACTGTTATTTCTGTACTCCCCGATACGCGACTGGGCCTAGGCACTGGCTTATGGGTCCTAGGGGGTGCAAGTCCTTGATAAGGGGAGGGTAATCACGTAAAGCAGAAGAAGAACAAATTGAAACTATAAAACACATAAAACACATTGTGCTGGAATTTTGTGTGCTTCCGAAGTTTTGATTTCATGGCTATAATATATTTAAACATCAAATTTCAGTCCCAGAGTCGCTTGAGAAACTCATACAGTATTTTGATGCGACAGAAGGAGCAAAGGACTTCTGCGGTACTATTCCAGCAGATGTATCTTGTAAGCATTGCATTTTGTGATAAGACTACTAATGTTGTTCAGGTTTGTGATAAGACTACTAATGTTGTTTAGGTTTGTGTTCAGTCATTTCAGGAAAGACTGCATCTATCAGGTTCTGAAAAAAGGAAAGGAAAGAAACTCAGGTTTTTGTGAGTAGAACAAATCAATAGTAAAGACACTTCACTATCATTAAAACCTACTTTCTTTGCCTAAACAAGAATAATTTATTTGAAAATAAAACATGTATTTATGTACTTATGATAAAAATATCCAATTCTGTAAAATCTTGATTCTGCATGTATCGACCATTGCAAAAGTGCTTCTAACATGTTTAAATATAAATCATTAGAAAAGAAAAATAGGCGGCGCCATGGCCAAGTGGTTAGACTGCTCGCCTACCACCTATCTGGACGGGTTTTCTTCGGGTTCTCCGGTTACCCCCGCTACTCATTCCACTCATTGCTACATAATAACCTTACCATTCATAGATTTCGCCTGCATTTCATATCATCCTCTTCCTCACTAATATACTTGGTGCTTGACTGGGTACCCGCTTCTAGGTCTTCACTCTGTCCGGTTCATCTGCTCCCCGACAGGCGTCTGACCCTAGGCACTGGTTTGTAAGTCGAGGGCATAAATCCTACGTAAGGGGAGGGTAATCAGATAAACAAGAAGGAAAGAAAGATGACGACCCAATCAGCTGCAAGTCCTAGTGCTTGTAAAAAGAATAAGGAAACAGCAGCAATCTGCGATACGCTTTGATAATTACAGCTGTATATAAATAATGCCATGTTACTGTACGCGGTAGTGCACGTAATAATAGTGCAGGAAAAGTGAATGAAATTCGTGCGTGTTTGCATAGTGGGCTTATAGATTCGCACGCCCTAGTGGGAGAGCAAGCTGTACAAACAGCTGTGATTTAGCCACAATGACCACGATTACATCTAAATTGCTACCGTATTTTCAGCACGCTCCTCCATTACCTCCTTACTTGTTGGTCTCATGCGGCTATAAACACACCACCTGATGTTTACTCCTGTAATGATATTATAACACCGCTAGTACTTTACAGTTTTCGCACCATTTAGGTCCTAGGTTCATTAATAACGCTGTGGGTAAAAGCGCTCACAGTGAAAGTGTTTACATTAAACTGCCTTTATGGGAACCAGGGTTGTTTCTGCTTGTTCCACTAAAAATCCACAGTGTACTTACTAAAGGATTTCATAGTTGGTTCCTCTGGCTTATAGCATAGGCTGTGGAGACCTGCATTCATACTTAAACATTTCATGTTCGGTCATAGAAAGTAACGTTTATGTCCTCTGCCGCAACTATTAAACATATTGTAATAATTTGACAAATCGACCAATCCCACTTCTGGCACCAGTGTCACCAGTGTGACAAAATAATAAAATCGGTCCAGTCCAGTTACTCTTCTAATACTTCATTTTCTCTCCAAAATTGTATCACAAATACACAGTTTTCTTCTACTGACAACACAGTCTATAATCTTTCGTGATATTACAGCTTCCAACTGTTTTCTTCTCGTAGCCTTAACCCAGTCCTTTCACTGTCTTTCTTCACCTTCTCTATCTCTCATAGACTAACTCCGATAATGCAATCACTCGACGCTCATTAAAATTTATTCACTTCGACGAGACGAACTTTTCACGACAGTACCACACACAGCTGTTTCCCACTGGCTGACACGCTGAGCGACTCATGTTTGTAACTCCTTCTGCTGTTTCCTCGCCTCTATTCATAGCGTGAATGACAAAAACAGAGAAGTGATATTTAAAAATACGGCTGTAAGTACGAGAAATAAAGTGAATATTTGCATGCAGGATGATAGATTCAAATGTATTGACTCCTGATTTACTTTGTCGTAATTAAAGTAACATAACCGAGAACACATACGGCGAATAATTCACACCGATCAAAGAAACCAGCAACTAAAGAGCGTTGACGAACGATTGAGGTAAAGGTACACGCCGAAGTAGGCAACGAGCCGTGCCGCGGAATTACTCGAGATCTTTTAATGCTAAATGAATTGTGTCCAAAGGGAAAGGTCCCGCTGTCAGCTTCTACAGCAAACGTGCTACCAACAATCAGTGTTCCTTTTAAAATTGCACCGATACCTTTATCCTGCTTTCCAAATACTCTGAGATGGGTACATTATCCAGATACAAACCGAACATGGAATACAGGAAGTAAGAGATTGCCTTCCGTGCCAGGAAAATCAATGCAACACATTACGACCTTGTGAAGGAGGTGAGTGATGAATATTTGTTTTCTGAAGGTAACTTCACTGATAGAAAACTGTCAGTTCACATACAACTTAAGAGGATTCAGATTAATGTTGGAATGCTCTCATAAAATGAGCACATCCCCATCCATATACATACAAATAAATGTTTGTTCCTCTGTGTACAGCAAAATAAAGCTCTTGCTACAGGTGCCACTAACACTCAGTTGTAGATTATCACTAAACTATCGAACTACTTTGGTTAAAATTGTTCAACTTTACTCTAACATGTGGTAGTAAAGGATATACAGTCATCTCGACTGTAAGAACTACGGTATGAGACACTTACGGCTGCGTATTAGGTGTGTGACAAGTTGTTATTTCCATATAAGGTTTGAGTTCACTGTTTATTTATTTCTGCTAAATGTCCAAAATAAGAAATCTAATGCCTTAGTCCGCCACCCGTTGCACTTTAGTATACTTTTAGGTTTAACGTTCTTTCGCAGTTAGGTCACATGGCCGATTAATGAAATTGGTGAAATGATAAACCTGGACTCCATAAAACTTAGATTTAACCTACATTAATCCTTGAGGATAAAAGAAAATCCGGGAAAATGGTCCTAACTGGTCCTAACCGAGACTCGAAATCGGAACTTCTTGAATATGAGACACACGATACCTCCTATACCACAAACGTGGGCTGCATAGTATTTTGCTTATGGGGAAATATCTGTTTATCTATAACAGTTGGAGCAGTATAGCCGAAAGATATATTACACTTAAGTATTGCAAATTTAAAATTAAATGCAATAATGAAACCATATAGAAATTCACTTTTTAGGTTTCGTAGTCGCGGTTAATCCAGTATAAAGTAGTTTCCGGACTTGTAGACTATAGTCCTGTAGATGACATATCCATGATCTTGCATCCATAACTACATCAGGCGTCTTCGTAGTTTATGGTGTTTATGGTGTTTTAGGTCTCGTGAACATCAAGATTATTTTAATGTTAGGAAATGCTATACGTATAGAGCACAGATCATTTTCTGTTCTTTTTAGCTGAATGTGAAGCTCCAACTATTTCCATTTCACCCTATCCGTAAATCTGTAGTGCCTGTGCATATGTTTCAGTTCCTGTTCTAGAGATACTGGTTCGTAGATACACTTGGCACATTCTTTAGGGTTTTACATACTATAACGCCGGTCGACGGCTCACGTGCAATAAAGGCACTCAAAGTCAGGTTGCCTCGCGCGACTGTTGTAAACAGGTGACAACAATCTGAATGGCAGAATAGAAAGGTTGCTTTCTAGGTCATTCGAGAGGTGTCCGGTGGCCGGCGTATTTGTAGAAGTTCGAGAAAGGAACGTGTTACACCATTCCCCGTATATAAGAAGGCAAGGCGACGGAAATCAGTCAGTTCAGCCTTTAGTTTTTGCGTGTGTGCGTGTGTGAGGTGTATGTGTGTATGTCTGTATGTGTATGTGTCAGCTGAGTGTGTACGTGATAACCGGAGCGTCGTGAAGGAAGATAGAGAACTACTTGATGAGTGTTAAGTGTTGTATCGTGGAAGTCAACGTTTTGAGAGGCAGAAATTGAAGAAAGACAGAAAGGAGTAAGTGAAGTTTAGGAGAGGAAAGCATTTGTATGTTGCAATATCACGAATGGCTGAAGACTGTGTTACGCCAGTAAAAGCGAACTCTATATGTGCAAAGGTTTTGAAAGAAAATAAAGCGAGAGAAAAAAGTATTTGGACTGGACTTTTGTCGTTTTTGTCACAATATTATAGCTCTCTTCTGCCGAGGTGGTGATAGGAATGATTTTTATATAGCGGTCTGGGTGGGTTGATTTCCTCTAGACTGTAAGCTCCAGCACATGTCGAATTTTCTGGTCATCAGAACCACCAGGCTGTGTGTAGTTCAGGCTAGTTCACTCTAGTTGTAAAACGGCTTCTGAAAATGCTCGATTTAGGTAAGGGTGAAAGGTCAGGTGATGTTTCATCGACTGCACCTCGGCCAACAAGCTGGGAGATTACATTCTACCAGATTAAATATGTTATGCACTTAACATATATTTGTATATGGCTTACGAGCATGTTTAGGTTGCAATGTTAGTACTACTTGGCGTTGCATGATACAACTTCACAATTACACTAGATTCCTCATTTTAGTTAAGTCATTTCGGGATGAAAGTTCGGTGAAAGAAGAGCTACGAGAGATTATAACGGTGGAGTGCCATGACACCCAGATACCCCCTCCTCCCCCAAAAAGAACAGCACACGCAGTGGCAGCTACTAATGATAAATGATTTTAGAACATAAATTCTTTCCACACTGATACGAGTATTTTTAATACTTTAAAAGACTATGCTGATAATAATAGGAGCAGTTAAAGTAAAAGGTACAGAACTAATATTTTCCCCAATTTTATAAAACATATGAAGTTGTATAACAGTTGGATTTTGTTACCTCAAGAAACTGAATGCTATGGATCTGTCGTAAAGCTTAAATTTCCAGTATCCTCACTCTCTCATTTCGTTTCCCTTTCCAGTTCTATACCGTTGTATGTCAGTTGATGTCGGAAGACTGCACAAATATTTGCTCCTTGGACAGTTTTCCCGGCCTTCCCGCTCTTCTTTAAGCCCCCTAGATGAGTCATGTTCTTCCTTGCTATGTGAAAGGGAAGCCTTTCCAGGTTTGAAATCGTGAGGGACCTTTGCGCGTCTCTGAGACCTGTCTCTGTGCGGGCTCTAGCCTCCTGCGCTTCCATGTTCTCTTTGGTGGGCGGCAGCAGTAAAAGATTTTCCTTAGGTTGAGGTCAGTAAGGATCCCTCAGTGTTACATTCTCAGAGACAATGCCAAGAGTGTTGTTGATATGTCTTCTGCTAGACGGCGCAATGGAGCTGTAGTAACATAGTCTTCAGTATCAGCACAATACTAAGCAGGAGGGTTTCTTGTACTATTCAGTCAGCGAACTCGAACACAAAAGCCTCTCGTTCCCTCTGATAGGATTCCAGGCAATTTAAGGTTCATTCAGAATCGGCAGAGTGCGGATGGTCATGAAAGTTTTCGCCGCTCTTGCTATCTTTGCCCTGATTCGGTTTTATTAATCTTCGCGGTGATTGGCTCACTGGTCGCAGCAAAGATGGAATTATTGTGCTTTTTGGCAAAGTGATATTTGAAAAATATTCAAATATTCTTGCGAAAGTAAACTTTTAAACTGGTGAAGTACAATCAAATTTAAAGTGGAAAAAAGACGGCAGTAGCCAACACTAGATTAGCTAGGAGGTGTAGGAAGAGGTTATCCTCCTTTTGTAGTGCAGTAAAAGTGATACGTATAGTGATAGTGAAAGTACCTGCGTGGGACGCGCGGTCCATGGCCGTTGCGATTCTCACAACCACGTCCCCGCGCCAAACTGGCTACCACATCACTTACTGCAGTATCTACGCCTTCTGCGCAAGGAACAACAGTGAAAGCAGCAAACACCAAGACTACTGGCATGGACGTAGAAGCTGATCCTAAAGAAGAACAACATTATCAACAGCTCCAAAAGGAGGTAGGGGAGTTGGAAGATGAAATATACTTTTATCAAGGTCTACTTCCGGAAGTCAACCCACGAACCAAGGACTTACAGAAAATTGCTGTAAATCTCGCCTTCTGTTACCGCAAACACCAACTAAAGAAGCAGGAACTGATGGAACTAAGAAGAAGGCTGGCAGCGCAGTGAACCCCATAAACGTCGTCTCCAAATCGGCAGTGGGCACGACAGGAGTGACCCTGATGTCGAGAAACCACGCCCCAAGTCCAGGAATAAGAAAAACCGGCACGAATCTACTGACACCATCAGCACGTCAAAAAGGTTCCATGTCCTGACGCCTACAGATCAACGGGAAACAACCACCGTTTGCCCAATGGAAAAGGACGAGGACGCTCTAGAGTATCAGCATCACATGAAAGAATGCCTCCTCATAGACACGCACCAGCAATATCGGGAAGCAGTTTTGAACGCCACCCAGAACAATCCGCATACTCAGGAGTTGCTCAGTTGCTCAGGAGGTGAACATCAGTTAGTCTTCTGTAGTGCGAATATTGAACACTAATAATTTCCATCCTTATCGTTTGCACCTACACCAAGCACCTCACAGCAGAGATGTCGAAGGTCGAGTGATCTTTTGTGAATGGTTGCTAGAGCTAGTAGCAAGTGGTGTGGGATCCACATCCAGGATATTGTTTTCTGACGAATCAAGATTCCACAACAATGGAATAGAAAATCGTCACAATATGGCCTATTGGAGTGTTGGTAATCCTCATTGGGTAAGGGAGGCAGTATTCCAAGAGCAGTGGGGTGGAAATGTCCGGGGTGGAATCTTGGGAGACCACATTGTTGGACCATTATTCTTCGACGGGAATCTACCTGGAATTCCTCCATAGCTCACCCCTTATTATTAGGGAATGTGCCACTGCAGGAGCGAATGGCGATGTGGTTTCAATAAGATGCCGCTCCTCCGTATCGGTCGGGGATCGTCTGCAAGCATTTGAATGCTGCACATCCTGGTTATTGGATACGAAGACAAGGACCAGTCCCCTGGCCTGCCAGATGACCTGATCTGACACCCCTTGACTTCTTTCTCTGGAGTTATTTAAAAGAACGCATTTATGCAGAGGAGCTAGACAATCCAGAATCCCTTCGTCACCGTATTACAATGGCTTGTAGATCTGTTCAATCCGGCATACTACACTGAGACAGGGGTTCCATCCAACAGCGTGCCCAGGCTTGCGTTACCCAAGAAGGTCATCAGTTCGAGCACTTGCTTCGTTAGAGGACTCGTGTTCCAGGAATAGAAAGAGGGTCATTCCAGCGCCTCAAAACGTATCACTATGAAACATTTTTAATAGCGCAATAATTGTCTATAAAATTGAGTAACTTCCATGTTAAACTCTGACAATGTAATTTCCTTGCTTTCTGTGTTCAAATGTGTATAAAGATCCTTATTTCAATTGCACCTACCTATAGGTATGTTTAAACAACTACCTAATTGTAGTTCCCCAATAAATAAACATAAAAAATGCCATAAAACATACATAAAACAATAAAAATGAATATAATAACAGTTTTCAAAATAATAATTTGTAAATTGTGAGGATTGCACGGTAAAAGAAAAAAAAATAGTGTGTACAGGTGATTCGATCCACCTTCACAGCAGACAGATTTCTTCGGAGCCTTGCACTCGTTCCAACTGAGCTATCTAGAAACTGGTGAGATACACATTCCGTTTAAGATGTAATATTCGCTGGTTCCAGTGAACATTTACAGAAGTGCAAGCGTCAGCTGTCTAATTGATGACATCTATATTAGCACTAATTCCATCAAGTGTTTAACATCCATGTTAAATACGCGGGTAGAACCTAGTAATGGGATCGATGTTTTCATGTTGGAGAATAAAATGCGGATTGCATAAAACTCGAGAATAAGGGGCACCTGACTCACCTGGTGTGTGTGTGTGTGTGTGTGTGTGTGTGTGTGTGTATGTGTGTGTGTGTGTTTGTGTGTGTGTGTGTGTGTAGTTGTAAATATGCATATAAAGAAAAAGACATAACAGTGAAAAAAGTAAAAAGCACTATACAGGAAAGCTGTCCCGCTGACTAAAGCTGGTCACCGTATGGTTTTTTGCAAAACACGCAAAATGTAATGTGTATGTATGTCAACTATAAGCCTGTCAGCTGGGCCCTATGTACCGGCACCAGGCCAATACTCGAATAAAATAAGTTATACGGTGATATTGGGAGCTCTTTTCCGGCCTTCTAATTCTTCCTTTTCCTTAAGAGACCTAAAACAATCCTCAATGTGGGCGAGCATGTTATCATTCCGGGAGATTCCAATGCCCGACAGCCTTAGTGGCAGTCACCGCGGACAAACGGGGCCGGAGATCTTCTAGCAGATTTATTTTAGAACATAAGAAGTGGAGGAACACTCCCATTCCCCCCCCCCCTCTCCCTTGACCAGGCTTTTTCGTACCGCTGAGGTCATTTTGATCCCGAGGTTTTGGATTACAAATTAACTATAAAAATGCGGCAATTTCACGAAACTTTAATGTGTATCATAGCTTGGACTCCAACCATCTACCAGTGTATTTCGAGATCTGCGGTACCATCACTACACAGGCGCCCAAGATATGCCATCGCGCGAAAACAGACTGGCAGAAATACAAGATAGAAATGCACAAAATGGTGCAACCCGTGCTATCATACTCCAGTGAGGTGGAAATAGACGCCGGCATTGAAACTTTTACTGCCTTGCTGCACACAGCCAAGCAAAACGCTACCACAAACACCAAAGTCCACCCAGCTTCGGCACGTGCCCCGAGGTGTAGATCCTCGTTGCCATACGAAGACGCCTGATGAGGCTCTGGAGGCAAAATTGCCAGGCTGAATACAAAATTCTAGCACAATGGCTACGCAACATCATTTGGCGTCAAATTAAAATAAACAAAATTGATCAGTGGGAAAATAAAATGCTGAATACCACCCATTCGGACAACTCCTTGTCCAACATTCCAGCATTCGAGAGCAAGAAGATATTAAACACTGGGTACAAGCCTGTGTGGCACAGAAGCACGAGCAACCATTAACACTAATTACACCTCAGGAAGTATTCAAACATATTAGGAAATTACCAAACGGTAAAGCTGCAGGCCCGGACAAGGTAACTAATGAGGAGCTCAAACACAACCCGAGAAAAGCCCTGGTGCAGTTAACAAAACTTTTTAATGCTTGTCTTAACTACTTCCCACGCACTTGGAAAGAACCAAGGATATAATGCCACCAAAACCAAGGAAGAGCACCAGGCACCCTCAAAATTACCGCCCCATCAGTCTCTTGTCCAACATTGGAAAAATTTTCGAAAGACCTATACTTTTTCAGTTGAAAAAAACAAATTTCAGAAATGGAGGAACTATCCAACGTACAATTTGGCTTTAGAAAACGTCATTCTGCTGAACTACAGCTACTAAGGCTTGTTGATGACGTCACGGAACAGTTTAACAATGGGTTTTCCACATTGGCACTGTTTTTAGACGTAGAAGCTGCATTTGAGCGGTGTTGGCACGATGGCCTAATTTACTAACTACACCAAAATTATTCCGGCCTTCGGAATTATTTACTTTTAATCCATAGTTTTTAGAAAGCAGGCACTTCTACGTTCAAGTGGGTCGTTCCTCCTCACATGAGTGAATAATGCAAGCTGGCGTACTACAAGGGAGAGTCATGTGTTCGGTTTTGTATATTCTGTTTACAAATAACTTTCCCGTGGACGGCAGATGCAAAGTTGACATATATGCTGACGACACTGCAATCTACAACCACCATAGAAACCCTTGTTTTGGCCTCCTCGAGATGCAGTGGTATGTATACTGACCGCTTCCTTTCATGGCTACATCACTGGAAAATAAAAATTAATGCAAATAAATGCCAGCTCATCTATTTCACAAAAAGTTGCAGTCTCCGACAATGGACCTCATGGTCGGCAGCCAAAGATTAGTGTCGTCAGCAAGTGAAATACTTAGGAGTCTCCTGGAACTCCCACCTTACAAATGCTGCTAGCAAAGGGCCCCAATGTGCTCAATAAGTTACATAGTAGATGCAATACACAATGTAGCCACAAGAACGTGGGCGCGCATCAGACAACATGAGAACCGACTCATAAGCAACATCGGCAGCGGTGAGCCAAAACACCGAAAACACAGAAGCATAAAAATATTCTAGACGTCTCCCCCGCTCGCAAAACTCTGTGCCTAGAACATCGGTCCACCGCCACGTACTACTATAACAGGGGTCGCCAAAAAGAAGACGCCCTCCACGCAGGGGTCGCCACCACTAACAGTCACCACCACAGTTCATGCTGCCCACTCAGCCAAAGAGTGGGATATACGTAAATACTGAAAATGTGTAAATAGTATGTATGAGTGCAGTGTGCGTATGAGTGCGTGCGTGAATGAGAGTGACTGAATGAATCAATGTAAATATGTGAATATGGTATATATCTATAAAGAACATATACTTAGGGTGTTCAAGAAAGACTGGCACTAATATTCATACAACAATGTATTGTAAAAAATCACTCATACAGACTGTTGCCCCCCTCAGAATACTTCTCCCTCAATACAATGTACTTGTCCCACCTCCTTTGCCATTCCTGGAAAACGTGCAGGAAGCCATTCTTTGAGAGCCTGTTCAGGGTCACCTCTAAAGCTTTCACTGCTTTGGTCTCATTGTCGAACCGACATCCCTTAAGTTTTTTTATGGCTCTCGGGTTAAGAAAAAGTCACATGGAGCTAGGTCAAGATTATAAGGTGGAAGAGGTACCGTGGACATATGATTTTGTGCCAGAAATTCGATAACCGCATCAGCAACATCTGGCTTGGCATTGACGTGATGAAGCTTGCACTGCTGAATGAGATTCTTTAGCTTTTTGGGGATGTGATCCTTTACCAATTGCTTCAGGATAGTGTTATAGTAATCTGCAGTGTCTGTAGAGTGTCTTGGAACTGTGAGAATGCAGACTGTCCTCTGGTAATCAAAAACAGTAATGACTACACCCTTATTGGGTGACTTCTGTACTCGTGGTGATATTTACAGGCGATTATCAAACACGTTCACTCTCACAGGCTGTCAACAATCAACTGATAGAGCTATCACTATGTGATTTTCAGTGATTAGCGACTAGAATACGTAGTTCAATGACACATGGACATATATATGTTCTTTATAGATGGATACTATATATATACACCAGGTGAGTCAGCCGCGCCTTATTTTTTTGGACGGTAGGCCTCCCAACATACGGCATGTGCGCCTTAGTCCAGTTTTGCGCTAACTAAAATATATTGCTTAACGTTCTTAAAGAGAGGAATGCGCAAAGTTGAGAGCAACAACGGTTTAAGAGACAGCACGTGCTCCTCGCTTAAGTACAACTCATAAACATACGACTTGTTTACTGAGAGCGAATTCCGGCTTCCAGTCGATTTTACAAACTTTTTATTAGAGTATACATAGCAACGTAATTCAGTAAACGCCTCGGAAAAATTGGACCTATCATATGAGTACACTAACAACGTCAGCTAAAAAGAAAATGGTGGATTCTTGTACTTAGTGCAGGGGTTGGCTGCCAAATATTACGGAAAATTTAGAGACACACCTCATGCATCATGGACCCGTACAGTCAAAACGGACATATTATTAAATAACAGTTTATTTACATTTTTGCGTGAACTACGCCTCGTGCATCTCAATTAATATGCATAACATCTTTTGCCATTTAAGTAATAATATTAAAATACCAAGCAAATGATTAAATCTGTCTTAAAAGGCTAAATCGAGCCCGAAAACTCGCGAGGTGGCAATGCCAGGCATGCAAGTCCTACTATTGAACGCGGTAGGCGCTTTCAGTTAAGTCTCGAAATAGGTGTACAGGATTATGACGGGGTCCTCTGCACTAAGCCGCAATGTCGTAGGTTCGAGCCTCAGTAGTTTTAATATTTTTTTTTATGTTCATCAAAACTTGGAAACCGAATTCACAATAATCTAATTATAAAGTCCCTGAGCGTTTAGGACATTATAATTTAAATCGCTTTTGATTGTCTGCATTTTGTAATTGAACAGGTGTAATGACTTCTGCGTCATTGGACTGGCATGATGTGTTGTGAATGCCGACCCCTGCGACCTCCACACGTATGCTGTCGCAAAATATATTGTGCCAGTTTTTCATTATGTATTCGACAGGGGACTACGCAGATATGCTTTTGATCTACGGAGAAGTAAGAACAAATACACCGGAGAAAATATCTCGGGAGAGATATCCGAATAGGCGACAACCAACAGCAAGCAGCTTCCGGAATATTGAAAGGCGTCTGCGTGTAACAGGATCACTTGCAAGAATACCTCCTCATAGACACGCACCAGCAACATCGGGTGTTAATGCAGAAGCAGTTTTGAATGCCACCCAGAACAAGCTACACACGGGTAGCTGCTCAGGAGGTGAACATCAGCCAGTCTTCTGTAGTGCGAGTATTGAACCCCAATAAGTAGGGCTAGGAAGTTCATGCATTTGCATGTTTTTTCATAGGGGTTAAAAATGTATGCTTTTACGTTATGTGCACGAATTATGGAATTTTAAGTTATTTGGACGTGATTTTATGGTGCATATAACTGCATATTTTCTTGGTTTTGATAAATGCATATTATTTCAATACTATAGTCCCTATATAGCATATTTTAATGATTTTTATTTTATTTTTTTATTATTTTTTTTTCCACCTGGATAATATTTTTCATATTGCTAGTGTTGCATATGATGATGTAACTCGCGAGGTGGCGAGAAGCAATGCTGAGTCATGTTGTTATGCAGTGAATCCCCTGTTTCCATTCTTTGATTATAAGTATGTGCGTAGAGAATAATCAGTGAGTTATCTGAGAGGTTTATATTAACAAAGATAAAGTGCAGGTCAACGTTTTGAGCAGCACGATTATAGCAACGCTTGCCTCTGCGTGGTCCTCAAACGTAACAGTGTTGTGAACTTGTTCCCTCCAAATTAAATTACGCGTATAAAATGTTAAAAAGCTCTTCAAATACCGAAAATAAAACCAACTTAGAGTGCTAGATTAATTAATTTACAGAAAGAGTTTTCCTGTGATTTAATATCTACACATAATATGACACTGTTTTGTGGAGCGTGTGACAAAAATGTAGGGAGTGAGAAAAGCTTTCAAATAGTTCAACACATAAACACAACAAAACATAAGAAGAATTTAATAAGAAAACTTTTTTTTCTATTTATTTAAATAAGATAAAAGAAACAATACATTGAAATTACAATCGGGTGTACAATACTAAACCATTTCTGCATTTTGGTAACGGTCTTTCACTTGGTAAAGCACATTACTGTTCATTGCATGATGTCATTACCTTTGCTGGTCCTCCATTTGGTTTCATCTGGCAACTGGGCGATGACACTTCCGAGATGGTGATACCTCAATCCAGCTGGCACAATCCTTTACACAGAAAGGACATCTATGTTAGGGTGTAGCATCAAGAGAAAGTCACGTTTTTTCCTTTTGAGGCGCGTCCTATGTTCTGTTAAAAATCTCTCAAGGCCACGGACACTAGGAGATGGATCCTGCAACATATAGTGGATACAGCACATAATAAGCCATATTTGGGCAAAGACGTGTTGTTTCACCTGGATATCTAGCTGCAGGATCGCCCTGCGAATAGTATTAGGGTTATCTGCCCTGGTAATGCAGCGGATTTTATGTTGTAACCGATGCCAAGTTTCGGGAATGCACGTTGTAAGACGGTGTTGAAGGGTGTGAAGGTTGTGGCATCGAGAACAATACGGTGAATTGCAGATGTTGTGGCGATATTGTTTTTCTGCTGTGGGTACTATGGCATTGAGCATCTTGTAGGCAGAGGCCTTCCAGTTCGTCGGGATATCAGCGTATCGAAAAACTCTCCAGATATTCATCCAAGGAATATTGGGATATTTTCCCTCTATTGTGGGAGTACAAGGAATCCGTAACAGCAGATGACGGTAGAGGATCTTTGTAGTAGGAATTGGATCCCCAGGTAAAGTGGCAATACATTTCACCATCCGGCGATAAATGGCATGGTTCATTAATGTTCCAGTGCTGGAGTGTAGTTGTTTGTTGTCCTTGAATTGTCCCATCTGTAAGGAAGTTCTAATTAACAGTGCTGAACATTTTTCGGAAACCTTAATGAGTCCTAGGCCTCCATTAATGATGGGACGCCACAGCTGAGATTTTGCCACTTTATATACATGTCCATTCCACAGATAATATGACACTGCCAGCTCGATGCGCTGGGAAATCTCTAACGGGATGGGCAGAATTTGGGCCAAATACCAAATCTTGGATAATCCCATGAGGTTAACAAACCAAACTCTTGGAGAGTGTTGAGGTTTCTACTCAAGTTGCGCTGTAGGGAGTAACGGATGCGATTGAGTAAAGATGTCCAATTTAAGTTGACCATTTCTGTGACGTTCGTGGTGATTTGGAGGCCTAGAATAGTGACGTGGTCTTTAATGGGAACATCATCCACAGTTAACGTCCGAGGCCAGGTCCCAAAAGGTATCAAGGAGGACTTCTGATAGTTAATCTTCGCACAAGATGGCTGTTCATGAAACTGTAATATGAGAGGAAGTAGGATCACCTGATGATGGTAGCGGAGTAGCAGAGTCATGTCATCGGCATAAGTCTTTATGGTGAGCAGTCTTGTTGGCACTGTAGGTGAAAATAAGTGGTTCTTCATCAATCGCACCTGAGGTTCGGTGCAAACTGTAAACAATAACATCGATAATGGGCAACCTTGTCGTATACCACTCAAAATGGGAATTGGCCTAGTAAAATATCCATTGATATGGATTCTGGAGTATGCAGACTTGTACACTATTTTAATGGTTTGCAGGATACGATCAGAAATACCCATGTGCTGCAAGACACCAAAAATGTAATGATGGTCAATATTGTCGAATGCTCTCTCGAGGTCCAATGACAACAGCGCCGCCTCTTCCTCAGGATGTTCCTCGAGATATACCACAGCATCCCTTAATTGTATCAAATTGTGTGAGATTTTCCTGTCTGGAAGTCCACAAGTTTGTTCCAGTCCAATCAAGGCTGGCAGTAGTTTACGCAATCTGTTGGCTAAAATCTTTGTAAAAATTTTTAAATCAGTATTCAGTAGTGTTATCGGCCTAAAGCTGTTAAAATGTTGTGGTTTTTTACATTTTGGAATTAAAATTACAATTCCTTCATTAAACCCTGACAAGTGGTCGCTCATGGCAAAAGTGGCATTCATCAGTTGCAGCAGACAGTCTTTAATGATCGTCCAAAATACTTTGTAAAAAGTATAGCTAATATCATCTGGTCCTGGTGCAGAATTGTTGCTGGCTTTAAAAATCACGTCCCGAAGTTCATCCATGGTGATAGGTGCGTCCAATTCATCCTTATCAGTAGGATTCACAGTTTTATTGATAGCCTCATAAAGTACTCTTTTTGAGGAATCAAGAGTAGGATGTTCACCGTATTGTTGTCGGAAGTGTTCCTCTGCCCCTCGGAGTATTTCAGGCGTAGTGCGTAGGAGAGTAGCATTGGTAGTAGAAATATCACATATGAATTTACGTTGGTGTCGTTTCTTCTCCGAAGCTACATGGTACAAAGCAGCACTCTCATCATCGGTAATAGAGAGGGCACGAGAACGCACCCGTATACCATCTAAAATGGACTCCTGAATTTTACGTATTTTTAATTTTATTGCAGTTATCCTGCCACTGACGTCATTGCCGGTACTCTGTTGATTAGTTAAATCATGTAACAGGGCGTAATAATAGTGTTGACTATTAGCTCGTTCGGCAGCCTTAGCCTTACCAACACATTTGAAGGACTGTATCGCTGGTTTATAAATCAAAAGCCACTGTTGAAGCTCCTGGTAGCGAGACCTGGACGCTCGTACGTTAAGGCTTTCCCAAGTTTCACGAAACTGTTGTTGTACGTCCTCATAATATAATAGAGCATTATTTAATTTCCAGTAGCTTCTACCAAGGATGGGCAAAGGAGTGGATGCTGTCATCTTCACAATTACGGCATGATGGTCACTTATTGTGGCAGGTACAACAAGGACATTCCGGATGTTGGTTGGATGAAGGCCATTAACATAAATCCTATCAATTCGTGAAGCGGAGGTAGCACGACAGTAAGTGTAGCGAACTTCATTTCCATGTAGATATTCCCAAGTGTCAGTTAACTGCAATTCCGAAGACAGGCGCTGTAGTGCGGGCGACGGATTATAAGTTCCTCGTTGGTCCTTGGCATGTAACACGCAGTTAAAGTCACCACCCAGCAACAAGTAGTTAGTTAGTTAGTTAGTTTATTTTAAAAGTATTGGCCTGGTGCCGGTACAATGGGCCCGGCTTACAGGCTATATTTACATTGATTTACAGTTGACTTTGTTCATATTTACAGTTTTCGCTATATACAAAAACCCATACGGTGACCATCTGTAGGTCACCGAGAATAGTTTTCTTTTGTCTTTTGTCTGTTTCGTCTTTGGGTTATATATACATATGTACATATTTACAAATTATATACAGACACATACACGCACGCATTCACCCACACACACACTCGTACACCATACACACACATCTTCACTGGGCACACCAGAAATATGCGTCCCAGCGCACTACACTATTTACAGTTTTGACACTATATACACTGTCCCGCGGTGGCAGCTCCTGAATATTTTCCGAGGCGAGGGCCTCTGCCGGAACATGTATGTGGCTTAGGGACGAGGTTGCGTGGACGCGCATTAGTCGGCGAGCCGAGCCGCTTCTAGAACATTTTTATCCTAGTATGTTTGCGGTGCTTCGGCTCGCCTTTGCCGATGTTAGCGATCACGTCATTTTCGTGGTTCCTAATGCGCGTCCATGCCGCCATTGCTCTTTTGTCTATTGCCTCCGGGATGAACGGGATATGAGTTTCGAGGTGAAGAGTTTGGGTGGTGGTGAGGAGTGGAGCAGAGAGGATTTTTCTGAGGGAGAGGTTTTGGAGGGTTTGGAGTTGTTTGAGGGCAGTTTTGGAGGCATTAGCCCAGGCCACACATGCATACAGGACCACCGAGAGAATAAATGACCTATATAGTATAAGTTTTGACTTTAGTCGCAACTGTTTACTACGGAAGATGGGGGCGCACAGCTTTAGCCGCTGTCTGCCTTTATTGGCGCTATTTTTTATGTGGGTGGACCAACACATTGTTCGGTCCAAGGTGACACCTAAGTATTTAACTTGCTGACGGCAGTGCAATATTTGACCATCGACCGTTAGGTCCGTTGCCAAAGTGTGACGCCGCTTAGAAAAATGAATCAGCTGGCATTTGTCGGGATTAATTTTGATTTTCCAGTCATGTTGCCATGAGAGGAAATTGTTCACATAACGTTGCATTTCTGCAAGGCCGAAACGTGGATTTCTATGGTGGTTGTATATTGCAGTGTCGTCAGCATACATGGCGACCTTGCATCTGGCGTCCACTGGGAAATCATTGGTGAACAATATATACAGAAAAGGGGACATTATTGCCCCTTGTGGGACGCCAGCCCGCATCACTCGCTCCCGTGAGGAGGAGCGGCCCACTTGGACGTAAAACTGCCGATTTTCTAGAAAATTGTGCAGCAAGTATAGATAATTTTGAAGAGCCGGGAAATTGTGGTGCAGTTTATAAATAAGACCATTGTGCCAGCACCGGTCAAATGCAGCTTCTACGTCCAGAAATAGCGCCAACGTTGAAGCCCCATTGTTAAATTGCTCTGTTACGTCATCAGTTAGTCTGAGGAGCTGAAGTTCAGTGGAATGTCCTTTTCTAAAGCCAAACTGTGAATTTGAGAGTTCATGTGTTGCGGAGACTTGTTTTTGAAGCCGAGAAAGGATACATTTTTCGAGCAGTTTACCAATAGTAGACAAAAGACTAATGGGACGGTAGTTTTGCGGTTGTCTGGTGCTTTTCCCTTGCTTTGGGAGCATGATAACCTTAGCTCGTTTCCAAGTAGAGGGGAAATAGCCTTGCTGCAAACAGGCGTTAAATATCTTTGTTAGTTGCACCAGAGCTTTTCTCGGGAGATGCTTAAGTTCCTCATTAGTCACTTTGTCTGGACCGGCAGCTTTCCCATTAGGCAATTTCCTAATGAGCTTGTAAATTTCCTGCAGTGTTATGGTGGGTAGTTGTTGCTCTTGCTTCTGCGCCACCCAGGTTTGTACCCATGTCTGGACCTCCCGTTCTATTTCACAGTTGGTCACTGGGTTTTCGGTGAATCTGTCTTGGAGACAGTCAGCGAAGACCTCGGCTTTCTCCTCTGCGGAGAAGTGCAAGCCGCTTTGAGTGTGCAGCGCCTCAGTTGCGGAGTTGACGCTCGTGGAAACTTTGAAAGCCTTGAGTAATTTCCACAAAGAAGAGTCCGAATGTGTGGTACTCAGCATTTTGTTTTCCCATTGTTCAGTTTTATTGATTTTAATTTGTTGCCGAATGATGTTGCGTAGCCATTTTGCTAGCACTTTATATTCAGGCTGACGGGTGTATCGCCACAGTTTTGTCAAGCGTCGTCTCCGCGCAATGAGTTGCTCTACCTCGGGGTACGTGCAAAAACCGGGTGGTCTTGTGGTGTATGTGGTAGCATTTCTCTTGGCTGTGTGTAGCGAGGCAGTAAAGTTTTCAATGGCGACATCTATGTCTGCCTCGCTATAGTATGACAGTCTGGGTTGCGCCATCCCGTGCATTTCAGTGGTGAACTTATTCCAGTCGGTCTCAGCTCTACTTTGAGGGCCAGAGGCACTGGCTGAAATGCCACCCTGTATGTCGAAATGCACAGGAAGATGGTCGGAGTCCAGGCTGTGATAAACAGTAAAGTTATTTAACAGTGTCGCATTTTTTGTTAGTACGATGTCCAAAATCTCAGCGTCAAAGTGCCCTGATCGATGCCAAAAAGTGGGTTCTGGGGGAAGATGTACCTCAATGTCATCATTATCAGTTATAAATTCAACCAGGAGATTTCCCGCCGCGTTTGCCAGGCGTGAAAACCACCAGGGGTGCCGGGCATTGAAATCTCCTGCAATTATAACGTGCTCCTCTAAAGCGAGGATCTGCTCGAGGTCTTGTGTAAAGTCTGGGGAGTTAGGGGGCCGATAAAGTGTTACCAGCATAACCGTTTTACTATTTACACGTGTTTTAAGTGCTGTGCACTCTAACGCTGCCATTACAGGCAACGTAACAGAAGCATGAGCAATAGTATTTCTAAGCAAAATAGCAGTCCCTCCCCCTTGTCTGCCAATTCTGTCGTTCCGAAAGATTTGATACCCCTGGAGCTTAAAAGTGTGCTCGTGCTTTAATTTTGTTTCGCAGATGAATGCGACGTCAATTTTGTTACGCCGTAGGTAGTTTTCAAGTTCGTGTTGCTTCCTGTGGATGCCATCTGCATTCCACAGTAGTGCGCGAGTTAAAGTTGTGCCTCCCCTTACGTGGGCCATTTATTCTAAAAGGGCTGAGAGGAGACATATGATGGTCTCTATTTTCTCCCAAGTGTTGCTGCAGCTTTTGAATTTGTCCAGGAAAGGCTGCGCCTTCATCAATAGTGATGGTAAATTTAGGTCTCTGAACATGTTTAATATATCTTTTATCCCACTCAGGTCACCCGTGGGCGCCTGTTGGGGTAGTGCAGGGGGACCATTCTGTGGTGGCACTGGTGCGTTTTGCCCTCCGGTAGTTCCCGCATAGGAGATACCTGTTTGAACCAGGGCCGGGTGTATGATGGGTTTTGGCCCTGGCTGAGCACTGGGAGAGCTCCTGGCTATGGATGCCAGTTGACGGCGGTGACGTTCGTTGCGAAACGTCTCGCACCCCCTGTAGCTGGCAGGATGCGTTTCCCCACAATTAGCACAGTGGGGTACAACGCCCTGCTTGGCCTTTTTCGGGCAATCAGCCAGGCGGTGGAGGTCACCGCAAAGGACACACCGGGAGGTCATATTGCAGTTCCTAAAAGTGTGCCCCAACTGCTGGCAGTTGTAACATTGCGTTATGTTTTGGTTTGTTTTCAGGACCTCCACGGTGACCATCATATGGCACACCTCTCGTTCCTGTAGAAGTTTTTGGTTTTCGGTGGTCCTGTCAAGACTAACCTGAAAATTTGGCAGAGGCCTCCCACGTGAAATCATCTGTCGTACTTGGACGCCGGTGTAGCCTTTTAGGACCAGGTCCTCTTTCACGTAATCTTCCTCTAAGTCAGCTGGAAGACGTTTGATTACGTAGCGAAGAGGTTGATCCCCACGTGGAGTAAAACTGTAGTTTTCTACTCCGGCGTCCTTCAGGAGCTGCATTGTCGGGTTCGCGTCCTGCTTCCGTTGGAGGAAGAGCTTAAGGCAGTCCCTCGTCGTCTGCAATTTATATGTGCCGGCAGGAAGGGAGCCACGCAGGATGCGGAGGACCTTTACCGTGTGTTGGACGTCAGGGATTATTATTCTTGGTGGTTTCTGGTTGTCTGATGTTTTTGCTGCATTGTTGGATGTGCTTGGGGCGGGAGTGGGGGTGGGAATGGTGGGCTGGGTGGTGTGTTTCTTCTGTGTCTGTGTTTGAATGGGGGCTTTGGTGGGGGGTAGCTTGGGGAAGGGGTCTCTAGAGGTGGAGGCTATTGCGGGTTGTGGTGGTGGATCCTCTGACGTCTCGTCGTCGGATTCTGCATCAATTTGTACCCTCAGCGGCGCGTAGGTGTTTCTCGTGGTGAGGGGATATGGCGGCGTTTTTTGTTTTGAGACGCGCTTGGGGCGCTGCTGGTCGGGACGTTCACTATCTGAATCGCTTTCCCGGCCGCTTCTTCTATTCCTCTTATTTCTTGCAGGCACTTGTTGCCACCCCTCGCTGAGGATGACTAATCGCCGCTTCTTGAGGGCATGCTCTTTGTAGCAGAACCCGAGGTCCTGTGCGAATTTTGAAAATTGTTGGGATTCCCCATCCATATTTGCCAGCACATTCTGGTAGTAGATGATCTCTCCCTTTAGTTCATCTACTTCTTTCTGAAGTTTCTCTATTTCCATTGCCTTACGCTCTTCCTCTGTCATCTGGGTCTTCTTGGTTGGTTGGTCCGTGGTTCGTTGGCTGTTGGGAGCTGTAGTCAATGGGGCTGTAGTGGGCGGGGCGAGTGCGGTGGCAGTCACGGCTGCTGCGCTGGATGCCATCACTTCCCTGACTCCGCTCTCGGCGGCCGGCGGATCAGGGGCATTCTCCATCCCCTTCTTGTTCCCGCTCCCAGTCGCAAGTGCTTCTGGGAGCCTCCACTTAGCGTGGGTACACTATATTTCGCGCGCTTTTTATACTGTCACTTACACACTATATTTACACTATAATTATACGTAGAATTATTTACACAGGGGACGGAGTACTATTGATACTCATTCACATATTAGTTATTGCACTTCACTCAAAATATACGTCCAGGTGTACACGGAAACACTAAACAAAACACTATATAACAACGCTTATATAACTACACTCTGTACTCAATATCCCTAATCAAATGTGTGTGGAGAGCGCCACAGCCACTTGATACGTCTTTCCCGCCAAAATTATGGCAGTTGACAATGATCCCGCCAAACCGTTTCACGTGACCGTTTCTCGCGCGCACCAACAAACTCCTCTTCTCACAACGGTCACAACACCTCTAAAAAAAAAAAAAAAAAAAAAAAAAAAAAGGGTATCTGGAGCACTTTACTTACAGTTACTCCTTATTTGTCCTCTGAAGCACTCTACTCAGTCACTTATTTGAACACGCTTTTCCCGACAAAATTATGGCAGTTGTATCCTCGACAATGATCCCGCCAAACCGTTACACGTGCCTGTTTCTCGTGCGCACTAACAAAGCCAGCAACAAGTAATTATAGCTGTGACGAAAGAAATATGGCATCTCATCTGCAATGAGAGATTCGCGGTCTCGTCGTTTATTGGAGCCGGATGGCAAGTACACATTCACCACTAAGATGTCATTGTTTATTACCATAGCTAAAATGGGTCCACTAGGATGTTCCTCATGATGGGTAATTCTCAAAGTCGATCTGTATATTATTGCTGTGCCCCTATTGTCAATGCCTACATTACAAGTGTAGTTATACTGAGGACCAAGGAAGTTTAAAGTGTCGGTGTTTACCTCTTGCAGGAGTAGGATGTCAATATCATGGCTGAAAATGAAATAATTGAGAAGTTGTTGTTTAGCAGTACTGCGTATACCATTGACATTTAAGGTAGCATAAATACGGGTATAAGTCATGCAAATTAAGTAGATGAGGTAGAATAGGAACAGCCAAGAAGAAACATCAGGCATTATAATAGCGGTGTGGGAGTACTCGGGTCATTTTCGAAAGATTCTTCAGTTTTCTCTTTCTTTCGGTTACCCTTGCTACTCTCCGTACGTCTCTTTTTCACGCGGGGGTTGCGGCTTCTAATATTATTGGGAATTGTGGGCACTACTTCCATATCTGTCGTTAGTGGAGAGTCTGCGCATGTTTCTGATGTTAGATTTGAAGTTTCTGGCGTCATCTCGGAGGGTTCCTCTGCCATTGGAATAGTGGCAAAGTTCGTTATCGGGGCATCACTTTGTGCATCAGCATCATCAATCCGTAATTTTTCAGCCTGTTTAGGATTGATTACAGTTTCCCTCTGTGATTCGACCACGGTATCTTTTCCTGAAAACTGAGCTGTAGTTACTTGTTCTTAATCAGTAGTCGTCATTTCTGCCGAGGTCATAACTGTGTCTTGTGGCAACTCCACCGGTACCCGTCTAATGGGGAAGTCTCCCTGTACTAGTTTAGACTATGTGGGTGGGTCTGTTAGACGTGGTGTCTGCGTGATTTCCCTCCGCCTGGGACAGTTGTTTCGTAAATGTCCTGTTTCACTACACACCGCACATGTAATTGGTTGACCTTCATAGCTTATAAAACTTTTATATCCGGCAATATCTATATATGAGGGAATATGCTTTTTTTAAATCTATGTTTGCAGTGCGTACTCCGTTACTGATTTTGTATCGAAGGGTGGGCCTCCAAGTATACATGGATAGTGCTAGTACTGTGCCGTAGTTTCCTAGATGTTGTCGTACAATTTCTTGGTTTAAATTCTTGGGTAAATGGTATAATTTAACAATACGAAACCCTAGACCTGCCGTTGTTATGGTGACTTTACTTCTTTGTCCATTACTATAGGTAAAAATTGACTCACCGTTAGTGTCTTCGATGGCCCTTTTTACTCGCATCGCTTCCTTACACTGGATGTATATTTGCCGGGTGTAGTTGTTTATCTGAATCATTTCCAGCTCCTCTTCTTCAAATCGAAATATATCGTGAATCCATTCATGTAGCTCGTATGGAGACGGTTTCGGAACATCACGATCCACAAACGTTAGTACTAATGTGTTCTTTCGTTCTATATACATTTTTTACTTTACTAGAAAATCGCACTTATTTAACACACAAAAATGTGTAATGAAAACCAGCTAGTTATAGCTGGTGCAAAGTCACGTAAGGTGAAGGTCAAAACAAGCGAACAAAGCTCTTACCAAAACACGACCTCTCCCTACACACGCTGCTGCGCGACTGAAAAACTCGCAAACAAAGAGCATGTTCTAAAACAGCAAGCAGAGTGATTAGCAAGTAAGGTTACTGAATTTTCCTATGACTTGTGCCAAGTATTTTTAGCTGCTGATATTCCCTTGTTCAAAATAAATAATCCGATATTTAAAGACTTTCTTGCCAAGTGTACTCAACAACATGTGCCTGAAGAAAGTACACTGCGTAAGACTTATGTAGGGAATTGTTACAATAACGTATTGTCATATATACAAACTTTAGCGGATCAGTTTGTGTGGTTGTCTGTTGATGAAACCTCTGATTCTGAACGCCGTTCTATTGCTAATATAATCGTGGGTGCCTTAAATAATGAACAAAAGACTACAGCTTATCTCCTTAATATGTGCAAATTGTCCGCCACTGACAATATATAACTATGACATTCTTTGAAATTACAATGCCCATGTGGAATCGAATACAAGTGGTTGCTTTTATTGGTTACCTTATATGGTAAAATCAGGAAAAACTCTCAAAGGTATTTTTCCTAACTTAATTCATATAACTTGTTAGGCACACGCTCGAATTTCTGAGACAATACGCGATTCTTTCCCACTGATAGATTTGTGTCCAGTACAAAGAGAATGTTTGTTAAATCTCTTAAAAGAGTTAAGTTGTTTAGATCAACAGCACCTAATATCCGACTTCCTCCTGCACCGGTGTTATGTCGATGGGGAACATGGGTCAATGCAGTTTTATATTGTGCTGAGCACATAGAAATAATCGAAGAGGTTAATTCATTGGACTCGAACAATGCTTCATCAATACAAACTGTGCAAAATATTCTGTCAGGCACTGGGTTAAAGAAGGATCTTAGTTTCATATCTGCCCATTTTTCTTTCTTACCAACAGCCATAACGGCATTGGAAGCTGTAGGATTTCCTTTGCATGAATCACTTACTGTGCTTGAAAAAACAATATGTGATCTAAGTTCGGTTCATGGTAGCATAGGACAAAAAGTGAAAGAGAAAGTGAATTATGTAATTTCAAAAAATTCTGGTTATAAACATATGTGCGATATTCGTGACATCCTCGAAAGAAAACCATCTGTCACACCAAGAGAGTTGACTCTCTCTGTGAAGCAGTTAACATCATTTAAATATGTCCCTCTAACATCTTGTGACGTGTAAACAAGTTTTTCACATTACAAAAGTGTTTTGCCAGACAATAGAGAACGTTTTACTGTTGAAAATTTGTGCAAAGTGTTGGTTCTGAACTGCAATTTAGCAGTTAATAGTAGCAGCGGGACCACTTCTGCTTCAACCTCTAAGGAATAAGGTAACTTCATTATTTACACCAACTCGTCTACTGCAAAGGGACATGAACTGTTCAGATGAAATAGTGCATATTCCTTAACATATTTTGAAGTTTTAAGAGCATATTTTCATGCATAGTTCAGTGTTTTTTAGGGCACGAACTTCCGAGCCCTACTAATAAGTGCCATTCTTATGGTTTGCACCTACACCCAGCGCTTCACGGGAGAGATTTCGAACTTCGAGTGATCTTTTGTGAATGGTTGGTGGAGCGAGTAGCAAGTGATGTGGGATTCGCATCCAGGGTATTGTTTTCTGACGAATCAAGATTCCACAACAATGGAACTGGAAATCGTCATAATATGCGCTATTGGAGAGTTAATAATTCTCATTGGCTAAGGGAGGCAGCAGCATTCTAAGAGCAGTGGGGTGTAAATGTCTGTTGTTGAATCTTGGGAGATCACCTTGTTGAACCATTATTCTTCGAGGGGAATCTAACAGGAGCTCGCTACCTGGAATTCCTCTGTAGCTCACCCCTTATTATTAGGGAATGTGCCACTGCAGCAACGAATGACGATGTGGTTTCAACACGATGGCACTCCTCCGTATCGGTCGAGGATCATCTGCAATCATTTGAATGCTGCACATCCTGGTCATTGGATAGGAAGACAAGGTCCAGTCTCCTGGCCTGCCAGATCACCTGATCTGACACACCTTGACTTCTTGCTCTGGGGTTATTTAAAAGAACGCATTTATGCAGAGGAGTTTGACAATCCAGAAACCCTTCCTCAGCGTGTTACAGTGGCTTGTAGATCTGTTCAACCCTGTGTATAAATGGTGCTTATTTTAATTGGACCTACGTAAAGGTATGTTTAAACAGTTACATAATTGTAGTTTACCAATAAATAAACATCAAACAATGTCATTAAACATAAATAAAGCAATAAAAATGAACATAACCGATTTCAGAGTAATAATTTGTAAATTGTGAGGATTGCACGGTAAAAAATTAGTACATGTAGGTGATTCGAACCACCTTCACAGCAGATGGATTACTTTGTAGTGATGCGCTCGTTCCAATTGAGCTACCTAGTAACGTGTAAGGTAAACATTCCATTTAAGATGTAATACTCGCTGGTTGCAGTGAACATTTGCAGAAGTGCAAACGTCAGCTGTCTAATTACGAATATATTAAAAGCCGATGTGATAACATCTATATTAGCAATAATTTCATCGAGTGTTTAACATCCATGATATTTGCCTGATATTTTTCTCAGGATAAGGGAAGCCCCGAAAGAAATCTTATCGGGACAACTCACCATAACAAAGTTTGAACTCGGGACCTCTTGAATGTGAGACAGACACTGTATCCCCACACCACAGAGGTTGTTATATTGTGACAAAGGTTAATCGTTACGTTACTTCACAGGGATGACCTCTAAACATTTTCATAGCCTGCCAAGGAACAGAAGCGCTTTAGCTACATGTTATTCTTTCTCGAAAAATTCTTATTTCATTGATCGTGTTTTGAGTATTTTAGTATTAAAGATCTAATTTTTTCTTAAGGTCAATACCATGCCTTGTAGCATTTCTTCACCATTCGGGTGCTCCACGTTCGGAAGCCATGTATAGCGGGTACTTTGGGTCCTGCGTTCATTTTCACCTTCTTACCTTGAACGCTTTAAGGTCACCTCCCTCCCTCCCCCGTTAGCTTTAGCCGGAAGCTGTGAGATCTCTTCTCTGTAACTAGTAGTAGTCGCGAGGAGCTCTATTGGGAGTGATCTACGTATAAATCAAAACACCAATAATTATGCACAAACTAAGCACTTAGTTAAACAATTTAGAATTTGTATCTTTTGAGGATCGTCATATTATACATCTTTTAACATAACATGTACACGAGAATTTTTTTTATTACTCTCCAGAAAGAATTTGAACATATATAGCATCCAACAACTTTTTGAGAACGCTAACATCGATATAATGATCGAAAGTTCGACCATCGTTTTTAATTTCTTTCGTTTCGTAATTTTTCTCATGCCTTAGAAATAATTTTCTTCTAAATAATAATTAACAAACTTCTTTCCAACATTTATAATAGTTATCAAGGGACATGAATTTAAACATTTTTAACGCGTTTCCTTACACAAAACTTTGATAGGTAAACCGTACATTAATATTACTTACTTGTGGACAATTTCCCAAAATAAACGTTTGAATCTTCACATTCAATAAATACAGCATATCAACTGCAAACTCACTTGCGACTATACTTGTCAGTCAACCCTTTATTCATTGATTAATCGCAAAATCAATCCTACAGAGAGATACCTTCTTCTTTATATCTCCCCTACTTCCCCTACTGGCGTACGCTTGCACTGTGTGGAGTGGTGCAGCCTGCAACAAAATTCAGAAGATTCGCTAGTTCCCAAATGAGCCGCAAAACGATCCATGTGCCTTGGTGTGTCGGGAAAGAGCAGTTAAAACGTGAGTTTGGCATTCCCACTATTAAGGAGTTATTCGTAGCCGGGCACAATCTTTCACCATATTCGCAATGTTCCAAATGAACTTTTCTGTTGTCTTCGTAATCGCTCACAGCTTTCCACCATGATTCACACTCACATGTCACAGGATCTTTTGCTTTCCCTCCCTATGCAGTTAGTGATGAATACATGCATTTGCTCGGAATACTATCATAGTAACTATCATAGTAACACTCTGAAAAAAATAACTCTACTTCTTATTTATGACACTCTTTAACTTCAATGGTTCTCATCGGTTCATGTTATATTGGGCGTGAAAACTCCTTAATTTTGCTCAAAGGCCTCATTATCAGCCTTGAGGTTCTTCACGTGACGTGAATCTACGAAACAGCAACTATGGCTAGACTTTTCTTCCGAGGAAAACCATGCTAAGAATTGTCTTCTTCTTCCGATTACCCTCCCCTTATGTAGGACTTGCACCCCCTAGGATCTAGAAGCCAGTGCCTAGGGTCAGACGCCAGTCGGGGAGCAGAGGAACCTATGGACCGGACTGAGTGAAGACCTGGAAGCGGGTGGTCAACCAAGCACCAGGTATGAGAGCGAGGAAGAGGATGATATGAAATGTAGGCGAAATGGATGATTTGAAAGGTGATAATGGAGCAATTGGTGGAATGAGTGGCGGGGAAAACCGCAGCACCCGGAGAAAACCCGCCCTAACGCCGCTTCGTCCACTACGAATACCACATGCGGGTCCCTGGTATCGAACCCGGGCCACCTAGGTGGTAGACGAGCATGCTAACCGCTCAGCCACGGCACCGCCACTAAGAATTATTACGCGTGAAAAAATCCATCACCTTCATCCAACAAATAATAATTTTGTTAAATTTAAAGCTTTCACGGCGAGTGTTATTAATCAAGACTTCACTGGTGACCAGCCGTGAGGTCTTGATTGATAATTTTGTTATTTAACGACGCTGCCAATTGACAGGATCACATCAGCGTCGCCGGTGTGCCAGAATTTTGTTCCGCAGGAACTCTTTAACATGCCAGTAAATCTACTGACATGGAGCTATCCTTTTAAGCACACTTAAAAACCATCGGTCTGGGCCGGATTTGAACCCGTGATTTTGGGATCATTAGGCCAGCGTCTAACCATCTGAGCCACCCAGACTGACCGGCCTTCCTTTGGGTTTGAACCCGCGACCTCTGGAACCTGAGGCTATAGTTTTAAGTCTAGACCACGGAGGACAACTCTAAAAGTCTGATGTTGCCAGCGAAAGGCCCAAAGAGGTTAACCTCCAGTCTGTTATGTAATTATTTAATTAATTTAAATAATAGTAGCACTAAATGAATCAGTAAACTCGTTTGCCTCTCTTTTTTTCTTCCGTTTCTTTTCTGGAGGTTTTACAAAAGTTTAACATGCGAAACTAAAGTTAATAGAATTCGAACGTTTCACATGAATGGTGCAGGATATACCCAAATCTATTAATAAGTTCTTAAAATATGCATATTGCTTCACTAGAACGGATTGTATAAATATGATTTGCAGTACTTGATTTACATTGATGTGTTTGGACATTTGCCTTACCAGACTACACATGTATTTGGAATTACTCTGTGTGACGTCACTGTATCCATGAGGACCGTATCAGAGTCTGCAATCATACACCTCAGTTCGCAGTAGTTGCTTTTAGGTTTTTCGTTTTGCTTTATTTTAGCTTTGATCTTTTACCGCCTGTGATTTCACTTTGATCTGGAATCTTTATACCCGCATCAAATGAATGCCCCGTTTCCAAGGGCTGCATTTGATGTACATGATAAAGCCCTCTAATATCATGGATACTTTATCACCAACGAGGCGTAAATTTTCCCTCGTAAAATACTCTCTTGATTAGTGCTGATCATAGTTATTTAAACTCTAAACACTAACATGAATAAATGCAAATTAATATTATAGTGCATTTGCATAGTCAAACAACCGGGAGGAAATTCTCATTCCCACAGCGCTGTGTGCTTTTGTTTATCTCAATATCAGCCATTTGAACATATTTAGTAAAAAGAACAACGAAACCCGCTTCTGTGGTATATGCCTGCCTCACAGTCAAGAGGTCCCGAGTTCAAAACTCGACTACGGTGAGTTATTCGGATAAGCTTATTTTGGAATTATTCCTTATTCTGCGAGGACAAATTTTGGGCAGTTCTGTGGAAACCGGGCTAATTTGAGCATCATTTTACCTACTTTATTCGTCATACGTTATGACGTAGGTACTAGGTTAAAAGACGTAAAATTACAACTAGGTAACAGAAGTAGGGAAACTTTCTCTCATTATATGAGGAGAATAGAGTAAATACAAAATTGCACCATTATTTCAGAGCGTGAACATTTATCTTTGCATATAGGTAATCTCGAAAATCATACAAACGATGTTGATAATTTTTTCTCTCACTTTAACTCTCGTCACTTTAACTAGTCACACCGCGGCGGTTCCGTTAGGTACCTATGTGTTGGACAGTCAGCGTTTAAGGTCTCATCCCTATCCATGCCACCCTGCTTCGCCACAAGTTTAGAGAGGGAGCAGTGCAGGACAACTGAACCTCTGCTTCTGTGACGGGCAAGATGGTTCTCTTAACAACGTCACCTTTTACTATCACGGTTTTTGAGAGATTTACTATATGACTATACCTAAAAAGAATTTTCTTCAGCATATAACTGTATTTTATTAATGGAATAAAATAAAACTTTGGTTTTCTCCTTCGCGAAAAATTAACAAATTTCAATTATCAATTAACAAGCCACCTGTACGTTAAAACATAAATATCTGTTGCAACATCAAAATATGAGTTAAACCAAAGGATAAACAGAGCTATAACTCATTCATCATATTATATACTTAAATTACTTAATGGTAATGTTTATTTCTGTTAAGAGGACACTCTGGTACCAAACGGATCTTTTTCCCTGATTAACCAATTTTAACGACATTTTTACATTAAATTGCACCTGCCACTATATCTTGTTGGTATAAGTTTAATTTCTCTAGGTTAAATAGCTTTGTAATTAAAAATTATCTGTTGTATTTTTTTACAAAAAGGTTAGAGTAATAAAAGGGCAGACTTTCGTAGTTGAGAACTAAAAAATGTGATGTGTTGCACCCACATGACTTTCTCTCCTCTTGTACCAACCATTCTTACAAACTCATATTTCTATATCTTCTTCGTGTTAGTTGAGATAAACATTTGTACAAATTATCTTATTGCTTATTTCCTTGCAGATGCAACGGGAATATTAGAATACAGTAGACTTTAAGCGATGGTCAAAACTTTTAAAGCTCTTTGCACGCTTAGCATATAACAAAATGAACGAAGTTTCATTTCACGAAAGTTTTGTTTTCCGAAACTGATACAAATACCAAGAAATATCTCCAGAAAAACATGTATTCGTACATAAAAGGTGTGTTTTAACGATATCTCCATTTTGTGTACAGTAAGGTTTTGTCTATCTCTTACGGTTTACGAGTTATTCAAAAGTCATCCAGAGTAAACAGGAATACATAGGCTATGGCCAGAAAATTCAAAATATACATCTCATTTGTTATCAAAATGTCTCAAACATGTGGCATTTTAATCAAAATCATTACAGCCATTTTCAAGAAAATCAAAATTTTTGAAGACTTTTCCACGTAAAGGGTAGTACAAGGTGGGGCTATTTTCTTCAAGAACTTCAGTTCGGATCCTTGAAGGACATTAAACTTAAATACCAACTTTGGACTGACAGACTGACATACAGAGACTGACAGACACAGACTGACACACACACTCACATGGAACTTTTTCTAAAAATGCTTTTTTTTGGATTCAGGGGGTCTCAAAAGATATATTTCCGGTGAAACCTTGACATCGAATTTTTGAGTGGAATACAATACTTCCTCTACTTACCAGTAGAGAAAGTAAAAGGAGGCCTGAAATTTTGTGTGCTAGTGTTTGTATTCCTATGAAGAAAACTATTTGTTTTCTAAAATGTTAATAGTTATTACAGATTTGAATTTTTTTTTTTTTCTATTTGGAACAGAATAAAAATATTAGGTAAGAATAGAACATCTGAGTGAAATCAACAAATGTATGTACATTTTTCTTTATCAGGTTATATTTTACGTGTCCTGAAACGTTTAGTGTTATCCCTCAACATTTTCTGCAAAAGCGCTTATTCCAAGGTACAAAAACTGTTATTTGGAGACAAAGCTTTTTAAAGTTTTGGAACACAGTTACTGAAAACACTGCTCTTCACGTATCTGCAGGTTGACAGTTCACTGCAATCTTAAGAGGAAACTCACAGAACTCACTCAAACTGACAGTGACACATTCTTCTTTACACTCACTACATATTACCATTAAAAGCAAGTTCTTAAAAATATGATTCAACAAGAAGAAAAGCTGACTCTGTACACAGGAGAGCACATATAACACTTTCAGCTGTAGAGTTATTGGCATAATGTTCTTCAGTTTTACAAGGCTAAAAGTTTAGCTTTCTTTTTCTTTATTATCTTTCCACTCTGCAATTCTCCATTATATTTGCTAAAAAGACATAAGTGATACAAAAAATCAACTATACATATGGATGCTTCAACTTATTTGTAAACAATATAATTCATTTGCAATACTTTTGATGTTTTGTAGCAGCACTTGTGCAATAAGAGCAGCCAGCATTTGTTTCTTAAAAGCAAATGTCCCATGAAAATCCAAAAACCACAAATAGACCGAGCCTTAGCTACAAAGTTAAATCTGAAAGATTTGCCACACTTGGTTTTTATTGTAAGCGCCTAAATAAATTTGAAATTTCCGGTGGATTTGACACAATATTTAATGTTTAATATACTGGTCATATGCTGAAGACTATGTTTTCTGAGAAAAATCACTTTTTGGCCAATTTGGTGTCAGAGTGTCCCCTTAAAATTTCATTATCTTCGAAACGTGCACGTGACGAACGTAATTTCAGTAAAGGATTGTAATTCTCTGCATCATGACAAAGCAAACTTCATTTGTCCCAGCTCCAGTAAAGTTGACTCAGAGGTCTTAACAATGAAAAACACGTGTATATCAGCATACGATGTTAGCATTGCTTACAACAGAAAAATGAATATTGTAATTCATAAGCTCAGTATCGGCAATTCGACTGCGCTTTTTAGTGTATTTTACGTTTGCTGTTACTTCCTGCGTCAGCGCAGGCTGTAACACTGTTTATACATGTAATGAGGTTGTTTAAGGGAAGAAAATTCGGGAAGAAACGTTTGAGATCTAAGTTAAGGGTTAACGTTAAACCCTTGGCACTACAGTAAATATCGGACCAGGGCCTGCCAACCCGACTGCCCGCCTCACGCCCACATACGCAAGGTAGAGGTGGGTAATCATCCAACCGATACGGGGAGGAGATGTGTTGAGCATCTCGAAACCCCCAGCCGGAAAGTTGGTTTTCATGACCAGGGCCGTAAGCTCCTCAATTTCCTCGCGATGCTGTACCCCCCATAAATGTTCCCGGTACCACAGTGCGAAATCCTGGAAAAATATCCATTCAGTCCCTTCAGTTCCTGATACTTCATTTGCAGTGGGATCGAATATTATATGAAATATTCGGCTAATGCCAACCCCTATATTTTGTAGTTAAAAGGCCTGACTACCCGGTTGAATCTAGGACAACCAAAGTAAAGCGATTAGAACAAATTTAACGTGTGTTGTAAGGGATTAAAATAATATTTTAATATAGGAAAAATTTGACGAACATGTTAAATATATTTTGACCTCATGTGGCATACAATATTTTATCCCTTAGAGAAATCTTAATCAGAGTAATTACTTCAACTAAGTGTGTAGATTTATCATTGTTGAATGGGAACACTTTGGTACAAAGATAGTAAGTATATAAATGATCTGAAATTCATGACATAGTATAAGTGTAAATTGAAATGTGTTTATAAAAAGTAGTATTCTTTCCGGAACACATTCTGATGGATGCTCAGAGTGTAGTGAAGTCATTAGCCCCTGAAAAAGACTTTTTTAATAACAGAATATCAATCAGTTTGTGAGTGGAAGGCATTGAACGCAGTTTTACACATAATCTTCTGGTTTATATCTCAGAAATAATTAGTAAATGGAAAAGATGTGTTTACGGTCATACCATTCTAGGTATGTTATAAAATGCATTATGTGTAAATAAAAATGTAAACATTAAATGACTAGAAGTCCAGTTCCAGAAATGGAATATAATGATTGTAGAAAAGAATAAAAACTTTTTAGTTCGCTACTGTGATTAAAACCAGTGTGTAGGTTGCTTGGAGTGAGCCGAAAAACGACAATTAATTTGGTAATAGGGGATGAAGGTTTATCGTCTCGCAGGATATATAAAATACTACCTAACGAGATGGCTCCGAAGTAACAGTGAGGCTCGCGTTCAGGAAGTCCCGGGTTCAAATACCGTGGTTTCCCTCGGCGGCTAAGGTAATACTAGTTGGATATTTACTACCAAGAGTCCAGAGCAAGAACAGGTTGCCCGGGTTAACACGGATAGCCACGATACCTGTACGTTCATTACGGATTTATCCGTGTGATGTTAAAGGTGTGACGTTTTCGCAAGCTTTTATATCTTTGTCAGGTGGTGTTTGGTTTTTCTTGTTTGTTAATGACTGTGGTGCAGGAACGCCACCAGGAACGACCCAAAATCCCACCTTAAGTCTAAAAAAATAGTATACATGAAGCATAGATGGGAACAGTAAATGCTGTGCCATCTATCCATAGATAATATAAGCACATAGATGTCATCAGGACCTCCTAAATACCGGACCTGACACTATGATTCAAGATGGCGGCCTATGTGGTGGGAACTACTAATAAACAACTCGTCTACAGGCTACGATTTCAACGCAATAAAATAAAAATGTTGTGTAATAACACGCCTATTTTGTGAATATGGCTGTGTTAAACACAAAAACACTGTTTTAAACATAACCTCAAGTAAACAAAAAAAAGGATGACATTTAATATTAAACGATAACCCATGGGCAATGAAATATATAACCTTAAATATCATTCATGCAATCTACAGGTGTACATGCCATTATGTAACTGCATTACACGCTCAAATTACAAAGAAGATAGACAAAACTGCAAGCAGCATGTTACTTAAATAAAAAAGAAGTGTTGACATTGAGTTGACTCAATTATTAATCATTGTTTACACTGTTTGTCACACTTGTACAATGAACATAATGTTATATACCTACACAAAACATACTATACTGGATGGCTGATATACAAATGCTGCCATTTAGAATAATTAGCTACCTACTAAATTCAAAAGCTTTAGGGTGGAAATCTGCTTTTACTATTACTGAAAACTTTTGATTACTCAGTTTGCAACAACATATTAGTCAGCACTTCATGACACTTTATTTTACAGGGGGAATCCACAAAAGCAGACGAAATATTAAAAATAATAACCGTAAAACAGCACTGTAAATGAAATACATGTATGAAATACGTAACCTTAAATCAGCATTGTAAAGCAACTTTGGGTAATTATTTACACAATCGGCCGCTCGAGAAAACGAATGGAACATAGTGCAATGGATGCACTTTTTATTGCTAATTACGATTTTGAAAGTTTATTATGCGCTTAAGCTTCGTTTTTTATCTATGAGAAAATTTCGTATGTGCTATGTAGTGGTTCTATTTCGCGTATGCGGCGGATATTTAGCAAATAAATGTTTATAAACGAGAATAATATATGCTAGAATGATTGCTGATTACGGTTTTGAAAGTTTTATTTGCCGTTCAAGCTTCGTTTTCGTTTTTCCTGTGTTAGGTTAGGTTTAGTGTATGTATATGAGTGTAGTAGTATGTTATCGAAATGTTGCCCGTGTTAGGTAAGGTTAGGTTAGTGTATGTATATGAGTGGGGCGACAGGGTCCTGTGTTGTCGAAATATTTACAATATTACAATATGCAATCATTTCAACGTAAATGCATTAATCAATCATTCTAGTATATATTATACTCGTCTATACACATTTATTAGCTAAATATCCGACGCATAAGCGAAATAAAACCACTGCATCGCACGTACGAAATTTGCTCATAAATAAAAAACGAAGCTTGAGCGCACAATAAAACTTACAAAATCGTAATCAGCAATAAAAACTGCATCCATTGCACTATGTTTCGTTCGTTTTCTCGAGCGGCCGATTTTGTAAACATTTTCCCAACTTTGCTATAGTCTACGGTTTTACATGCAGCAACATAACACATTTCTTCTAAACTACAGCGACACATTGAAATTACAAAGACAAAAGATAATGTATAAACACAAGCAGCATACTACTTACATGCTTAAAACTGTAGGAGAGCGGCGTCTCGAAATTATTGTCTTTCACTATTCACCATGTTATATACACACCGGCAACACACATAACGCTGCAATTTATAGTAATTAAATAGAATTTACAAACGTTACGTTTCAATTTACCTCTTGTTTTAACTGGAAGTTTCTGATTTTTAATTTGCATCCGGGAATGCAACAGTTACGGGGCATTGTGATGTTTAAGGTTAGGTTGAGGTGTGACTACAATAACGTACACTACTGGAACAGTTTTTCTTCAACAACCTCTCACCACTGTAATCGTGACACAAATTGTATTTGCAAACATATAAATTAACCACACTATACGGCTAACGTAGCCATAGTCTTAGATGAAACACAATAAACATGAACACGTGGTTAAACACACGGCACAGTCAACATGTTAATAGATTTATTCCCGTTCCCTATACTGCCCAAATAAAAGTTTTTAAACACTCGCTTTGCTAATATGAAGACAAACTTACATAGGAATTGTTATAAGAAACAATAACTCAAAGGCATAGAAAATAATACGAAGGATAGCGTGTGGAAACACCTCAGAAATCACCGCCACCAGCCGACGCCA
>CM060966.1:41501986-41534486 GCA_030765045.1 Tenodera sinensis | reverse complement strand
CGAGTTAAATAATATTACAAGAGAATATAATCTTCAAATTTCAAATGAAAAAACAAAAATAATGGCTTTTATAGGAACAAACCATTTAAGAACACAAATTTGCATAAATGATAAACCCATCCATCAACAAAGTGATTTTAATTTACTTGCCTCTATTGTGTCATATACCAGCAATAGATATATGCAAAACAAACTAAACAAATTCCAAACAACATGTGGTACAATAAAAAGAACTTTTAAAAATTGTAATCGTCAAACTTTGTTAAAACTGTATAAAATAATGATGATCCCAACCCTGCTTCATGGGTGTGAAAACTGGGTCTTGACTATCTCACAACAGAAGAAAGTGGAGGCTGCAGAGATGAAATTTCTGAGACAGGTGGCAGGTTATAGACTCATAGACAAGAAAAGAAACGAGGATATTAGAAGAGAATTGGAAATTCAGAGTTTAAATGAAACAATCATTGCATAAGGCAAAAATGGCAAGATCATGTGCAGAGAATGACCGAAGACCGTACACCAGAAATAGTGCACAAGTATAAACCTGTAGGTAGAAGAAATGTTAGCAGGCCACGAATGAGATGGTCCGATCAATTTCCTTGAAGTCGGAACGAGCTACAAGGCTTATACCGTGATGATGATGATGATGATGATGATGATGATGATAATTATTTTCAAACATCGATCGTTAATTTTTATATCTATAATTCAGACAAAAAGCTTATAACTTTTACATAGATTTGTCGATAACCCTCCTTCCTTCCCTCCCTCCCTCCTTCCTTCCTTCCGTCCTTCCCTCCCTCCCTCCTTCCCTCCCTCCCTCTCTCCCTCCTTCCTTCCTTCCGTCCTTCCCTCCCTCCCTCCCTCTCTCTCCCTCTCTCCCTCACTCTCTCCCTGCCCCTCCCTCCCTCCCCCTCCCTCCCTTTTTCCTTCCTTCCTTCCCTCCTTCCCTCCTTCCCTCCGTCCCTCCCTCCCTTCCTTTCTTTCTTTTCTCTCTCTCTTTCTTTCTCTCTCTCCCTATCTCTCTCCCTTCCTCCCTTCCTCCCTCCCTCCTTCATTCCTTCCTCCTTCCCTCCCTTTCTCCCTCTCTCTCTCCCTCCCTCCCTTCCTTCCTTCTTTGTTTCTTTCTTTCTCTCCTTCTTTCTCTCCTTCTTTCTCTGCTTCTTTCTCTCTTTTTCTCTCTCTCTCTCTTTCTTTCATTCGTTCTTTCTTTCTTTTCTTGTTTCGTTCTTTCTTTCTTTCCTTCTTTCATTCCTTCTTTCTTTCCTTTTTTTTTAATTCGTTTACCCATTAATCTCTTTGTCATGTAGAAAGAACGGTTTTTCAAATTTGAAATACAAAATACTTTCATTTATTTATTCTTTAATAGTCTTGTCCTGCATAGAGAACGGTATTTCAAAGACAGCTGTTAAAAGATTGCACCATAGATACGTAATAAAAGCTTTTCTACAAATGTTTGTATTGATCAACATGACGTAGATAGGAGAATAAGCCTTTCTAGGTATAGTTTGTTGAAGAAGAGATACAGAAGCTAATGCGAATTTAACACATAAAAGAAAGGTTAGTTCATCTCTGTATTTAGGACCACTCCTAAGTGCATGACTGTGGAGTTTCGAGGCAGTATGCGCCCCTATTTATATATTTCGTAATCCATTTTGTAAACATAGATATGAGAAGGTATTTTGGGTACTAGGGACATACACTTACGATGTAACTGATCCGCGCAGGACTAAAATGGAATTGTGGCTACTAGTAAAGCCGGTGACCAAGTCTGTTCATGATTTATATTCTCCGTTCCGCCTCCCACCACACTATTTCCTCTCTGCCATCCTCTAGGGACATCGAACACTTTCTTGTTGCCATTACCTCTTCCTCTCTGAGGGCAGAGTAAGGTTTCTGATACAGTAACTGACAATTCCCAGTTTATGACAAGCATTGCTATGCATTTGTGTGCAGTTTCACTGTTTCTCTGTATCAGGCATTACCTGCAGCGATGGTACCTCTTAATGGACAGTCTTTGATTACACCGGATTGTTTTTTATACCTTTCGCAAAATATGGTTAAATTGTTCGAATTATTTAACAGTAATACAAAAGATAACATTCCACAAAGTTTGCTTTCATTATGGCAGTACTAAAGAAACAAAGGGTACATTCTTTTCGGGTGTATAGCGGCTATTATTTGCGTTTATCTATCAGGAGTTGGAAATATCTCAGGAATTAAAAGTGCCTTTTTAAATGTTACAAAGTGCAGGGGTTTTAAATCCTTTAGATATTAAAATATTTTTTCTCCTCAGACATTGGTTCTTGTTTCAGAGAACCATGCATATAGACATTATATGGCGCTGAGTATATTACAAAGTACAAAACATGCGATATTAAAATTTCACTTAGTTACAACCGCAGCTACGTTAATTTTTCCCTCAAAATTTCAGGGTTTTAATGATTTGTTAGCTGGGGAGAAACGTCTGCCACGTCTTGGCTGTTCTTATTTTTCTCTCTAGTTAAGTCTAATATTGAGATGAGTCTTCGAGTCTAGAAGTGTCTAGACTCTGCTTTGTGATTCTGCCTGCCTGAGTGAGTGAGCGAGTGAGTGAGTGGGGTTTAAGGGCCCGTCGACAGCTAGGATATTTGGGCCCCAAGTCAAATTTTGAAGTCTTAAAACACTCACGAACTGCTGTGGATAGAAGATGAAATCTAAAACGCAAGGTTAAAATGGCAAATACTTAAAACATTAAAATGTGAAAGGTAAAAAGTTAAAAAAAGTAGAGTTAAATGTTAAAACAGCAAGGAATTAAAATGCTAAAAACAAACGTAAAAACAATACAAAGCCAAGTTCACATACTAAAACCGTAAAATTCAATGCCTCAGAATTAAACACTCCTTAAACGTTTTTCGCAAAATCAACTACGGTGACGAACCGCAGCAGGTCGTCGCCCAGAATTGACTGCAGGTTAAAACCCAGGCCAAGGAACTGGCGCTTCCTAGGATATCGCGGGCAATCAATCAAAATGTGCGGGACGGAGAGATGAACGTCGCTCGTTGGACACCAGGGGCCGGATCGCTACACAAATGACTGTAAGTGGCGCAATCTGTCTGACTGTGAGCTATGAAGTCCGGAACTCTAGCGCGCGAGACGTCCCCCTTCGTTTTGTAACCTAACTTTGAAATAATCTTATATCGTTCACTTCTGATACTCACTGCAGCTTAGTCTTATTGTATAAGTACCTGTACTGTTTTAATACCAATTTATTATGTATATATCCTTTGTAAAGGAATATATAGATATATCTATACTGAAGACCTTTATTCGTTTGGAATCAGACATAAAAACCATGTGAAACTTGGGAAGTAGCGTATGAGTGTCTAATATAATTCTCCACGTATTATGGAAGCTTTCTTGAAGTTTTAAGCAGGTGTCATGAAGAACTCTCTTGTTAGAGACTACTTCTTTCTGATATAGTTGAATATGGGGTTCACTCCGCAAATGGATGTTACGTAGTTTTTATTCAGTTTAGTGTGTAAATTAATAACATATACAAATGTAACAACTTTATGTAGCTTGCTATCTTCAATGGCCAATGTATTAGTAACTTAATTGATTGGAAGGGCATTAGCGTCACTTAAACACGTAAGTTGATACATAAGTTGTTTACCTTCACTAATATGTAAGTTAAATATCAGGAATAGGCTGTGGGTGGATTTAAGATACAATAGCACAAAAGAGTACATACACACCACACAAACACACGCACATCTGCACACATATACAAGAACAGAGATCAAAAGGCCTCTGTTTTGATTTCTATTCATAAGTATTTCATATTCACCCTAAATTCATCATAATCCTGGCTGGACTATCCTAGATCGCCAAAGTGTACCGCACTACTGTTTCATCCTGTGACACGTCCACAGACATCTTTGTAGAATGCAATAAGAGATGGATTGAAGCGATTAGCCTACCGCTTCTTCCAGGTCGCTTTGGTGCGCTATCCGTGTCAGAAGCAGTTACTTTTCCATAAACAAGTTGCTGATTTGAACTCCAAGAACCTCGCGAGGGTGAATGCGTTACGCTTCACACTTCCCAGAAAGGAGACAGCCATGCTGGCCCAGGAACTAGAGTCTACATCTAGCATCTTACACGACACAACATAGCAGTTATAAGGTAAAACCATAACATTTTCGGCTTCTCCTAACTCTACGTTCTTTCTACGAAAACGTCAATGCTTGAAAGTGAGTCTAAGCATCTATTTTAGACCAAAACGGTTTTAGTTTCTGATAGGTATCTATATCACCGCAAACGCTAACTACGAAAACAATACAGGAAACTAGTTGTCTTTATCGTTAGGCTTTGTTTGTCAAATTGATGTATGATTTGGGCAACAGGACTGTTCATTCATTGTGCCGCATGCTTCAGTGACACGGCAGTATGTTATTTTGTTTGACTATTTATCCTCCAACTTTAGTAAGTCCTACATGGATGGTGTTCAGTTTTTTTTGTTCTGAGGCAATAGTACTTGTACTGTAAATAATTAGGGTGGAATAATTATTCAAATATTGGATATAACTAATGACCAGGCCGAAGCGTGTACGTATATTTCCAGTCTTACAAGAGCATTGTAGGTTACTATCACATAGGATTAGGGCAAGGTCAGGCACTGACTCTGTTACACACAACCGTTCAAGTTGCGAATACACAAACTAACTCAGGATTAATTTTTTATTGAAAAAAAAAAGACTTTATGTATGTTTCAGCTGTTGGGTTCCAGTTACAAAATCATATATACAATTGCGGACGACTCAGATTCAATGTATTTATCTACATATGGAAAAACGTTAAATATAAGGAGTGTTACACAAGTTTTGTTTTTCAGATACTGAAAATGTGTATGGTCACACAGTCCAACAGGTTACAAAACAATGCTTATGTATAAACTTATTAATGGTAAAAATGATTCAGTCTATCACATATAACTCAAGTTGTACTGTAATGTCTCTTTTACATGACTCAATGTGCAATTTAATGGCTACCCAGCATCTTCCTTTAACATGGTATATAATTCTATAATTCAATCCGATACCAATTTTTTCATGCACTAATTAGGGTGCAATTTTATGTAATACCTCGAGCTTTCCTCATAATTTCACAGTATTAATTAGTTTTAAAATTCTGAATGTCTGAAGGTTGGTATTAAATTAAACGTTTATTGTAATGATGTTTGCTGAATATAAATTTTCCAGCACTAAATACTCCTTATCAGAGTATAGAAAAATAATAATTGCAATAACAGGACAACATTTTTTCAGGTTCTAGATTGTTTTTATCCTGTGCGTGGGACAAAATACATTCTTGATTTGTACATTTAGAAAATCAAGTCATCTCTACAGAATAGGTATCTCAGCCTCACCAATATGTGTCCTGTGTAACGATCCAGCAGAAATGAATGAAGAACACTTGAAGACCTGTGAAGCATTAAGATCAGAAGAAACTACAGTTCAAAAGTATTGGAAAGCACGAATGCTAATGGCTTCATTGCCAGATGCAAGGCACTAGAAAACAACATTTAGAAAATCTACGATTCAGCCTCTGTTACTGTGTACTGCTTCTGCGTGCACCTAATATAATTCCGCCTTTCTAGTTTCATTGTAGAAATGTCTCCTCCAAAATTTGTAATCAAAAGATGCTCATACGCCCTCTTCTGTTGGGCTAGGTCCCGAAGGGCTGCGACTGTCTTCCCTGGCTCTAAAATGATGATGGAAAATCTATATGTACTCTATGATTTATTGCACTACAATACCATCTCTAGCAACAGTTTGCAACTGTTTTTACACATATACAAGGAAAGATTCAGATTTATTGTCTGAATACGGAATATTTTCCTATTACTTAAGCAAAGATATGGACAAAAGGCTATAGATCTTAAAATAAATGTTGAATATTCTGGGACAAAAATACAACATTAAGACCAGTATAATAATTTTCTCGCACTAGTTCCAAAAGTTTTCGGACAACAGTGAAATAAGTGCAGCGTTTCTTTTTTACTTTCTCTACTACGAAGAGCAAATGGTAGAAGTATATTCCACCCAAACATTCGATGACGAGATTTCACCGGAAATGTATGTTTTGAGGCCCCTGAGTTCAAGAAAACCATTTTTAGAAAAATGTCCGCGTGTGTGTATGTGTTTGCGTCTGTGTGAGTGTGTGTGTGTGTGTGTGTGTGTGTGTGTGTGTGTGTGTGTGTGCGCGCGCGCTTATGTGTGTACCATAACTCAAAAACGAAAAGTCTTTTAAGAACTAAAGTTGGGATTAAAATTTAATATCTTTGAAATATCCGACACGAAGATTTTGAAGAAAATTCCTCCACCCTAAGCCACCCTTTTTCGAAAAATGACCCTAACGATTTTGATTCAAGATATTTTTATGGAAAATGAAATGTGTATTTTGAATTGTCTGACTGTAGGCCGTGTAATCCTGTTTGCTCTCGATGACTTTTGTATAACTGGTAAATCGTAATAGACGGACCATAACTTACTTCATAAAAATGCAGATCTTGTTAAAATATACATAAAGTCAAATGATCTTTTTCGTGAAGCGAACCATTTCACAGATTTCCTTGTTATTATTCAGAATTTTGTAATATTTATAGATGGATCTCAAATGGGGGTCGTTATTAATTTTTTATCTCTTAGTCATGCCAAGAGAACGGAATGTCAGTCATATCATAGTCACCAGTTTAAAAACAATTATCACTTAAAGTCTACTGTATTCCCATATTTACACAGCCCGCGGTTGCTTGCGCGGCTGTTTGCTCATTCAGAATGAGGCGATTTTGTTACAATATTAATAGCAACAATTCTGTAAGAGTTATCCATTGCCTTATTACAGCATGCCGAATATCAAAACTTCTTGGCAGTCAAAGGCAGCTTGAACATATACCTACACGTAGCATGATCCGTGGTATTTGGAACTTAGCTGCTTACAACGTGCGGTCACTTCCTTTTCCCTCCCCACTTTTCTCAACAATAAATTCAAACTCTGAAGAATGAGCTTCCAGATCGTAGTGCATTGTTTTTATTTTAAGTCAAGTAGTGGCGAGGACAGTGAGTACATGCATTATGGACGTATGAGATTTCTTTGGCAAACGCAAAAGAGAGGAGCAGCAAGAAAACCAAGTTGTCTTCAGCAACACAATCCACACCAATCAGGGGCCAGTGGTGTAACACGAGCTGATACTTATTTAATACACACACACACACACACACACACACACACACACACACACACACACACACACAGAGAGAGAGAGAGAGAGAGAGAGAGAGAGTGAGTGAGAGAGGAGTCAATAAAGCAAGCTTATCTAAAGGATGACCCTAAACAAAGCAATAGGCGTAGTTTTCGCCCAGAATGGTATAAATGTTTGGTTTGATTCCAGTATGCTGCTCTCAAAGACGCTGCATTTTGTTATGCCCGCATGCAGTTTCAGCCTTATGACACAAAGAAGGGAAGTTATACTCACAAAAGTTTCAGAAACTGGAAAAATACCTTACGTGCCAACCGTGGGTTTCCTAAATACCAAACATCAGAAACTCATATCCGCGTTATGTCAATATGGGAGAAACGCGAAACTCATACAGAAACCTGTACTTCGGTGTCAATGTTAGTTAATAAAATCATACTCGAAAAACAAGTTACTATGTTAAATCATATGGAAGTAATAGAGTTCTTGGCGGTCAATGAGCTGGCTCTGCATGGCAATTATATTATAGATTAGGGGACCGAAAGGCGTCTATTTTTAAATGCTTTTGGATACACCTTAAAGAATATAAAAACCGTTTGGGATGTTTAACGTACGTACCTATACTTCTCCTGACTGTTACAATCATAGACTATACTTAGTAGTGTTAAAACAGTATCTGAAATACCTGAAGAGAGACACTTTTATTTTACCAGTGTGCTATGTTGCACGATTTCTTTCGGTAATGCAAATTACATCCTTATATGTCGGCAGAATCATTGTTCGTCTTCTAGAACAGTGTTGGAGGGGGGCACCTAGCAATTACTAAAGTAATTTTGTCAAACTATGAAGAAGTACTAAACGCCATAAGAGAACACTTCAATGGAGAAAACAGCCCAAAGCGTTGGTTTGAAGATGTGATAAAGTCACTTCAATTTCATTTTCTGTTAGTTTTGTACAAGAAAATACATGGATTGCTGGAACCAGCTGATAATGCACTCGTCTCAGGCTATAAGCTTAAGTGACGCAATTGTTAGCATTAAGTGTGTGAGTTTCGAAAATAAGAAAAGTTTTCTTCTGTGCTGAAGGAAGCTGAAAATCGGCTACCATAAACTTTGTTGTCAGTTTCTGTACAAAATAAGAAACCCAGGAAGACAACTGAAAACACTGACTACATTCATTATTGTCTGTTGCCATCGCATTCCACAAGCAGTTCCGACCCACAACAGCTGAAGAAGATCTTTAAACCAGACCGTGGACTTAGTGCATTTATGTAGATAAACCCTTCAGTATGAATAACGGGCTTTTACTGGCTATTGAAACAGCAGAACAACTCAACACTGAAAATCTTCAATCTCTTGAAAATTTAGGTGTAACTGTGTCAAGCAAAGAACAAGTGTCAGAGGTGCAGGCTTATTTATCTTCAAAACCAAATGAAAATAAAATGGACCTTTTATACAAAAACAGCGATGTGTTCAAAAACACTTACGCATTGTTTGCAACAGTAGCAACGTCCGGATTCAATACAGCAACTTGTGAATCTGCACTTTCTACATTAAATGCCATAAATTGATCAGAGACTATCCATGACTGATCTACGATTGGAAAGTTTGGCTTTTCTTTTCCTGCCTTTAAAAACAACAAACACAAGCCTTGGAGCTTGAAGTTCTAAAGACATTTGGAAGCAAACTGCAGACTGCAATTATTATAAATCAACATTGAATTGGAGAACGAAGGTGGCCACGATTGGATTCAAGCGATCTTCATTACAAGCTACGTATTTTAAAGCAATTGATCCGTTTACTTGCCTCGATGAGTATCGGTTTCCTTATTAAAAAGTGAGCGTGAAGTTGCCAAGTCATCATAAATGTTATAAAGCATTACTTTAGTGTATTTGCGTGGCTATTAGTTGAATTGTGCGATTGCCGTGGCTTCTGGCATGGACGCTATGTTAGCAGCGAATGTGCGGGCACACACGAGGGTCTAAATGGTAACTGCCCCGCAATGGAGCAAGATGATCTACTATCAGAAAATGTGTAAAGTACTTTTTGTTAATTCTACAAATTTCAGCATGAAAGAATATTTTAGTAATGCTAGCAACAAAACTGGGAAACGTTCGGCAGCTGACCATAAAACTTCAAAAAAGAAGACTGTCAAGCATTCTAAATTATCGATATCCCAGGTTAGCAAACCTTCGAGTGAGGAATTACGCAAACAACGCGTTTTGTGCATTTTCAGTACGCTCAACAAGCACCACACAATCCCATATGAGTAACAGTGCAACAAATACATACATTTCTGCTATTCCTATGCGAAATAGGTATGATATATTGACGAGATAGTGCATATGATAATGAATCAGTTGATTATTCTGATCCTACCAAAGATACAATACCACCGATATATCTATACTGAACTGAAAATTATCAGCTCCTTATCCATAGCATACGGGGTCATGTGAAATCATGCTGCAGTAAGGGACGAAACTATAAAGGTTTTCACTTCTACAATAGACGATTTTCGAGTTCTCAGTGCATATTTTGACTCCAACAATCAAAATATTTCACATAGAGGAACCCTCAAGACAAAACCTTTTCTGTCGTCATTCGTAACTTACCCCATTCCCTCAGTAACGAAGAAATTTCAGAGGTATTACAAGAACTACTAAACTACCCTGTTCGTAAAGTAACAAGGTTACTAGGCAAAAACCAACAGCCCATTCCGCTATGCGCAGTTGAACTTAATGACAGCGATGAAGGAATATCCAACATTGAGTTGATAGCTATTTTTTTGTTAACTGTTCCTTTATGAGCGGACTTTTAAATTCAAACCTTTAACGCCCTCGAAACTTACGCTTTTTAGAGCGTCCAGATCCCACTTCTATAATTTTATAAGTTTTAGTCACAATAATTAGTTGCTCTTTAAAGATCTAAATTTGCATTTTACATTTTGAATATGCTTAATTAATTTTGTGTAGTTTTTTATGGTTGACTCTTATTAAGTTTGTGATTCTCATTGACCCAGGAAAATTAATTTTGAACAATTCAAGTAAAACTGGTACATTTTCTTTTGTAGTACAGGTCACCTCCAAATAATGTGTTCTGTTGTATCTGGGCTTCTTTACAAGCACATAATCATCACTTTTACCAAGTTTCTTTAAGTAAAATTGAGCGTTAGGAACCTTCTGTCTTATCGTAATACTATATGCAAATCTGGTCTGTTAATGATTTGGTTTTTAAACCATGAAGTTCTTTCATTACTTCCATATCGTTTGATGAATTGATGTATTCTGTATTCCAATACTGTACCATTGAATTTTTAACCACAGAGTATTTGCCGTTCCTGAAAATATTAAAGCTCATTGTTCTATAGAAATAACAGACTGTATGACAATATGAAAAATAAAGTTTACGTATGTATGTTTACATAACTCTAGAAATTAAAGAGATATGTTTTTATTTTATCTACTATGTATAGTAAGTTGGGGAAGTAATGTATTCCTCCAAAAAATTCAATGTAGGGATTTCATCTTAAATATTTGTTTGGAGCCCCGCTGAATCCAAAGAAAACAATTCTTAGAAGAAAGTCCGTGTGTGTTTGTGTCAGTGTGTGAATAGCATATCCCAAAAAACAAACGTCGGTTAAAAATAAAACTTCGTATGTAAGTTCAACATCTTCCAACGATGCAACACAAAGATTTTAAGGACTCCACGCCCCCACTTTAAACTATCCTTTACATGGAACCTTAAAAACTTTTTGATTACCTTAAAAATGAGTGCAATGAGTCTGAATTTACAGGGAATAGCCTCTGAAGTCCTATTTACTCTGGATGAATCTTTTTTAACCAGAAAACCGTAAAAGATGGACAAAATATTACTATACGAAAAGTGTAGATTCGTTAAAGCACACAATGTATGTCGTATACTTTTTTGTGCAGTTAGCCGTGTACAAGGAATTCGTTGTTACTGATTTAAATTTTAAAATACTTAACTTTTCTCAAATGGGAATATGTCATTTTTTCTCTCTCTTAGACATGCAAAGAGAACGGAATTTCAACACCACCACATAGCGTTCGGTCTTAGAACATTTGATTATCGCTTAAAGCTTACAGTAATCCCATTGTAATTACAAGGATATATGCAATAAGACAATCTCTGCAAATGTTTATGTGAATTAACGTGAAGCAAATAGAAGAGTAAACATTTGTAAGAAGAAATAGTTGGTACAAGAGTGAGCAGAGAAAGTTATGTGACAGCAACGCATCTGCTTTTTAAATGCATTTTATCTCGATCCTCCTATAGAATATGGAGCCCCGCCTAATGTACAGTGTTGGCTACGGGCTTGTCTAGCACTACGTTTTATTCCATCCATTTTGACTGCCAGGATCTTAGATTTTTGTCTCTCTACCAAAGTCCACGCCTCAGCACCAGAAGTCACTACACTTTCCACCACAGTCTTCAAAATCCTCTTCTTTGTACAGTTCAACATAGTTCTACTCGATAAACCCCACTGAACATCCGTATAGCCCTTCGTGCTTGTCTACTGTCTACATCCACTTTACAGCTCCCTGATTCATGAATAAACGAACCCAGATATTTAAACGTTTTAACGGCTTCAGTAGTCCCTTGGGGTAGAGAGATGTCTCGTCCACTTCCTCCTGCTACCAGATACCAGTTTTATCCATATTTACTCGTAGTCCTTCTACTTCAAAGGCATCTATAAGTTTCCTCATTATATACTTAATGTCCTCACGAATCTGAGCCATCACCACCTGATCATCTGTAAATAATAGTGAATGTGCAGTACCATTTTAAACCGATAAGCCCATCTGGACCTATTGCATATTGAATATATATTTTAAATAAAGTAGGGAACATGCTACACCCCTACCTTAGGCCGTTTGAAATTCTGAATGAAGAAGATTATTTCTTCCCTATTTTAGCAGAAGCCTGGCATTGTTTATCATCTATATAGAAATAGCTCTTCAAAGCTGGACTAAGAAATGTCGATACATAGGAATTCAAATTCGTACCTGCATAATCTACTTTTCGCAGATGATCAAGTTGATAACAAGATCTTGGTTTTATACAGAAAGAAAACAAGAAATCCCTTGAGTGCTGCGGTATATAAACGAAATTATCAGTAATATAGTTAAGTGCTTTTAATCACCTAGATATTACGTAGAGCACTTTGTTATGGGAACTTGACACTATCGTTAATGCTTGAACCAGCAAACAGAGCATTTCCTTTTTTACCCCGGAGCATTCGCCCATAACATCTACTAAATCTAATTTATGAATATACATAACGCGTGATTACAGCTTAGTGGCAAAGAGGATAAGACTTTGTTCCCGTCAGCAAATCATACTTCGGTGCGCTGAAAATATATGAACGGCGCTACGCTCGGACAATAAACGTCCGTAATTCAGAAGTTGAGCAGAGAATCCTACAAAATGCCTCTAATGTTTTAAAACATTGAACACTGTGTTGGAAGTAGGGCATGGCGGTGGTGATGTTAGGTTTGATGAATGAGCCCCGGACCACACACACATGTGAGGGTGATTGTGATGTTAAATGGCCTGTGTACCCTGCCAGGGAATCGCCCGCAGACATTAGTATTGCTGTCAGAGATGGGTGCAGCGGTGTAAAAGCTCTGCAGATGATAATCTTGCATTACGCACATACATTGCCACCACAACGTCGCCTTTGTGCTCTGTCTAGTAACTCATGGCCCTATAAACCCGGTTCCCGACAAAGCGATATCCCCTCCGCTCTCTGAACATAGTTAATATAGTGCTAATGTGACAACATACTCCGTCAGTCACTCGGGTCAGCGGGAGTCGCAGACACACACACACACACACACACACACACACACACACACACACACACACACACACACACACACACACTCACGCATACTCGCATGTTCATGGGTCACGGCTGATTTCACCTTTTCATACGCTTTGTTGTTGTTATCAAATGTCAGCAATAATGATTGTCAGTTAAGTGCCAAAGGCTTTGAGGCTTCAGTTGGCGCCAGAGCTGTTCAAACAGTGACACAAGGATCATAAAGCTGCAAGATACTAAGCTGTAAAACTGTGTCCATGTGAAATGTTAAAAATGGAATAATGTGATGCCTATTATAGAGATAAATATGTGGTCGTCTTATTGATAAGTTGTACTTTCCTCACAACGTACTTCACCCGCCAGTGCACGTGTGGAAAAAAAACTTTCGTAAATGGACGTGTTGGGTCTGAGAGACCCAAAATTCACCTTTGTTTAAAAAAATTTGATTGTCGCACTCACAAGACTTTCTCTACTCTTGTACTAACTATTCTAGCAAACTCTTATTACTATATCTTCTTTATGTTAGTCGAGATAAGCACTTGCGGAAATTATCTTACTGCTAATTTTCTTGTAGGCACAATTTGAATGTAGTAAGCTTTAAGCGATAGTCAAATAATTTAAAATAATTGTACCAGTAAAGGAGCCACTGCTGGTATGGTGAGAGGCTTCACCACAGTAGAATTACCTCTCATGACACCCTAAATAGTACAAATCTTTTAAAGCTGGTCGCTATATGAGGGCTTTTGAAATACCTTCCTCTTTACATGGCCAAGAGATAAAAAGGTGAATAACGAACTCCCATTTGAGAAAAGTATAGGTATATCAAAGCTCACACAAATAACAAGGAATATCTCCAAAATAGTTCACTCTACAAAAATTAATTTGGACCTAAGTTGTGTATTTTAAGAGTTCTACACTCTTTGTATAATAAGATTTGGTCTATCTTACGGCTTACAGGTTATTAAAAAGTCATTAACAGCAAACAGAATTACATGGACTATTACCAAGAAATTTGGAGTGTACATTAAGTTTTGCATAAAATACATTAGATACTATTAAATAATTTTGATGAAAATCGTTAGAGCTATTTTTGCGAAAATCAAAACTTTCGCAAAATTCTCCATGTAAAGCGTAGTTCAGTGTGAATAAATTTACTTCAAAATATTCGTATCCTGTCGCATTCATAAAAGATATTAAATGTAAATACCAACTTTGATTTTTAACCAACTTATCGTTTTTGTGTTATGCTGTTGACAGGCAGACATACATAGACACAGACACAACTACTAATGCTTTTCTCAATTGGAATGTCGCTATTAACTTTTCAGTCTGGACCATGCAAAGAGGAAAAAAAAAAAAAAAAAAAAAAAAAAAAACTAAGCCATCTCATAACGCAGCTGTTAAAATGCTCGACTATTGCTCAAGAGTGCTGTGTACTGCTATTTCAATTCTACCTACAAGGAGATATGTAATAGAACTATTTCTGCAGATTTTTATCTTCCTTAAAGTGTATAGAAGAATACAATGTAAGAATGTAACAAATAATTGTTTGAGTTTCCAGGGGGATGTCATATCTGTTTAAAAGCGTTGATTTTTACATGAATCGGCCTATATGATAGTGTTATGATACCGTCCTGCTTGGAATTTTTGATAACGTAGGCCAAACTAAACATGTACCAAGAATACTTTGTATACAACCTTTTGTTTCCGCATTAGTTCCTATCCATTTTTTTTCAACTTAGCAGCGTTTTTTCAGTACTACAATTATATCAGAGTACTGCGGTGGGCACCGTCTGAAATGGACTGAAAATTTCATTCTGTAAATTGTGAATACATCATCACTGGATATATATAAAATATTATGATAATGTGTTTCTAGTCATTACATGGACGGGACAACACTCTGAGAGTCCATTAGCTGTGTGGTAAATCAACGAGTAGATATATTTCCTAACCTCTCTTCTCAATGCCACTTATCGACTGAGGCGGTACGCTACGCAGGGGGGGGGGGGGGCAACGGGATGCGATGTGCGCTAGCTCAGCAATGTCGAAGGTCATGGGTAGGTATTGAGTTCGGGTCTAGGTCAATGTAGTTCAAGTTTCAAATCAGGATGCATTGATCTATTTTCAGGGTTGATAGATAACTGGAATGTTGTATTTCATTTTTCTGCCGCCCCTCTTCCTTCGTTGAACACACCTAAATGCACCCGAATATAGTTTACAAAAGGGAAGGCAGTTGGATTCCGTAACACCAAAAAAAAAAAAAAAAAAAAAAAAAAAAAAAAAAAAAAAAAAAAGATAAGATGCAATACCTTGTGCAGCTAGTTTTGTAAAGTGTCAGGGAGGATAAATTATTTATTTAGTTTGTAATGTAAATGACAAAGGTCGGTATGGTAAAGTGCAGAAAGAGCTAAAAATAGTGTAGGGAACAGTTGGCAATACTCAGATCCAAAGTATTCGGAGGAAAAAAGTATTAATTGCAAAAGAAGGAACCAATTATATTTGGATACTTTGCCAAATTTCGTCGAAAATATTTAAATTACAGCATATACTTCAACAGCCCTCACAGTTGTTAAGAATGGTACTCCGTCAGCAAGTGTACAAAAAGTAAGGGAAGATTAGCTTTAAATAATTATAAAAGTAAATGGAGGAATTTTATAGGATATTATAAACCATAGTAGAAACAAATGGAACATTTTTTAACAGTGTTCTCTAAGAAAATGCATGAGCGGGGATAAAACATATGGTTGATTTGGGTATATACCTACAGGTGTTAGGTGTAAGCGTGCAGATATTTGGATAAATGGTACTTTAAATATGTATCCACTTTGGTGTATTGTATTTTCTTTTCGTATAACAGTTTTTCTGGAAACCATTACCCTACAATTTTGCTACTTGATGTTTCTGCACGGTTGTATCTCAATGACTCAATGATAACTTGCGGAGGGGGACTAGCACCCGACCGAAAGGTGATCCTTTGTGGCTGTGCCCCTGACGGGGCACCCCTCCCTGGGAGGATGGATGAAGCGAATGGATACTAAGGGCGACCGGAAGTTGCCGCGACAGAGTTAGTGGCAGGGTCCCTACATTTCCTCATTTAGAAGCACCCCAGCGGAGGCTGGCTTAGCTCCCCTCCCTCCATTGGCCTTGTACGATCACATGGGGGGGGGGGCAGGAAAACAGTGGCCTTCCAATCCGTGGGACGAGGTTTGTTACCCCTACCTGCTGCTGCCGCGACGCTCGCCGATGCTTTCAACCCTAAAGGAAACTAACGGGATGAGCGGTGAAATCAAATGGTTAGTGTAACGAAATGGAGGGACAGGAAATTCAGAGGATGGAAATACTTCCTAGCTTTCGCCTGGCGATCCAACCTACGTGTCAGTAAGGTCGACCACGGGGATCGAACCGGCCACCTCACGAATGCGAGCCACACGTTACGGCCTGAGTTATCCCGTTCAATATGGTTGTAACTGCGCCACGAAATCAACAACTCATGTAAGATAGACTAACCGTTCTTTGCTCCACACCTCAATGCGTGACCCACTGATTTAATTAGTGTTAGGTCATTGGCTTTGCAGAAATCATTCAAACTCAGTTCTGATAGACCATTCGTTATCACGTTACAACATTGGTTCCGCCCACTGTACGTCAAGTTTTCTGTAGCACGCCTAATTGAAGGTCCTAGTCAACCTAAAAATATACTATTGTTAATAAATACGACTTTAAGTCTGCAAATGAAGAACACGTCGATGTTCATTACCCGTCCTCAGTTGCCAGTACAAATATCTGCAGTTACATCCCAAAGCGTGTATAACGAAGTGGCTGCAGGTGATAGTTACCCCCATCAAATATTCAAAACATTCTAGGTAAGTTGTGTTACCTCGATGTGTTCTAGGTAAGAGAGTTCACGGTCCTAGATTGCACTATTGTGCATTTTATATGTACCCATTACAGTATATTTTAGCACTTCACCAGCCAGTTTGAATATGCAATGTCGTTCAGATGGAAGTTCGTTCCAAGCAGGTTTAAAAAAAAAGGACTACTTCATGTCGCCGTCGTCATCATCGTCATCATCACCACCATCATCATCACTATCATTATCATTCAAGGTTTGGAGCCATGGATCAGTCCCGAGCCGTTTGCAGTGCATTTGAACTTTAAATTGAAGCACCTGTTGACTTCCGTACGCGCGACCGGCGATAGTCGGCTCTTTCCAACTTGCCTCGTGAGAAAGAGTATGTTATCTGCTACCGTGTCGATCAGAGCTCCTTGTTCCTTGGTAAGCTTGCTATCATGCATGTAGTCTGCCGGTAATACTGTTTGTCTTTTAGGGTCCTTAGTGATACTGTGCAAACGTGTTCGTTAATTCATGTGTATTAAATATTTATATTGTGTAGTAATCCAGAGCCAAAAGGGGGAAATTTATAGTTGTTATTGTGATGATGGTTACAGGTTTCTCAGACATCATTTTCAGGCCGCTAGCTTTCAGCCCCATTATACTACTCTATTGTTGTCATTACCGTATGTTAAGTTCAATAATGTGCTGATCGCACTTATTTTGTTTTATGGAGGCACCTCCTTTGTTTCGCAACTCTTGCTTTCCCCGCGGGGTTGCGCTAGTGTCTTCCTATGGGTTGCCTCTCGGTCTGACAGTAAAAGGAGACGGTAGTCGGAGTGCTCCTTTCGCGCCGTGCGGGGTAAGTTGTTTTGGCTTTAACTAGGGCTCAGGGTCCACGCGAAACATTTAGGCTTTCAGATAGGCTGAAGACTGCCTGACTCCTCGCTTGAGAGGGAATTGACTGGGGGTTATGCAAATTGATTTGTTTTACCTGTATTTCTGTTGTGTTTCGACTTCCATTTCTGTATAAATTATTGATCCATAAAGGTTGTAGTTCTCGGAATTTTTAGTGCTCTCTTCTTTTCAGTTCCTCCCCCCCCCTTTCTCACGATTGTACCTAAGCCCCTATGGTTCAAAAAATGGTAGCAGAGCTCCTGTAGTTAGTTTCTGCCGGGCGTGTGGAGTCGGCATTGTGTAGATTTGTTTTCGTGTGTCTTGTATGGAAGCGGTGTGAGGTGTTCGGTGTGGTATGTTTGGGGAGTATTTGTGGGATGTTTGCTGCGTGCTTGCGGTGTGTGTCTTGTGTAGTAATTATGGGTATTTCGTGTTTGTACTCTTGTGTTGTCTGGCCAGTAGGGATTTTGTTTTATGCGCATTTATTTATACAAGGCCTTGTTTATTTTGTTTAACTTGTATATATATATTGTTTATATATATATTGTTTATATATATATATATATTGTTTAGCTTGTTTTAAATTGTCATTTGGAAGAAATTATATTTAATGTTATTCAAGTTCGTTTAAATTGTTCTTATATTGTTATGTTCATTAAACAGTTTATGGTATGTTATCACGCTTGTTGATTATAAATTGATTCAATTTTTTAATTTTCTGCTATTTATGTATTTGATGTCATCCACAGTTCTGTAAAAATACTGTCATTCATTCAGTTTGATCTACCCTGAGATGTTATTTTGGGGCAGCAGCCTATTTGAAGCCTGCGTTTTGTTCCCTTTCTGTTGGGTTTGTTCCGTGTTACAGCCTCGCCAGCTCCTGTTCGTAACCTGTCCAGAAAGCACCTAACCACCGCAGTTTGGCATTGTGTAATGTTAAGCCTGGCTGTTACCATCTATCTGGAGTGTTACTGCAGCAGTAAGGTCCGCAATGGAGATTTCTGGAGGCCAGGGAGGTGACGATGGAATATGAAGGGGCTTGTATGTGGCCCACGTTTTGGGTTTTGGACTTTCTCAACGCCTGATTGCAACGAGAGGGCATCCACAGGCTCAAACCCAGAATTTGTTAATTTCTCTGGAACAACGAGGGATCGGTACGCCCAACGAGCTGTGCATCGTCTCTCCCGTCCTGGAAAAACAGAATTGTGCTCTCTGATGTGACAGTGGCCAGTGATTTGTAGTGACAGTGTTTGGTGCCAGTGCTTTCACAGTGACCTGTACAATGACCGGGCGGTGTAAGGTGTGTCCTTCCTAATATGATACTTCTCATACAATATCAGTCTGTTCCTTTTCAGAATGGCGAGGGCGTGTTGTCAGATGGGGGCGGGAGTATTGTGCTGATCGCACTTATTTTGTTTTATGGAGGCACCTCCTTTGTTTCGCAACTCTTGCTTTCCCCGCGGGGTTGCGCTAGTGTCTTCCTATGGGTTGCCTCTCGGTCTGACAGTAAAAGGAGACGGTAGTCGGAGTGCTCCTTTCGCGCCGTGCGGGGTAAGTTGTTTTGGCTTTAACTAGGGCTCAGGGTCCACGCGAAACATTTAGGCTTTCAGATAGGCTGAAGACTGCCTGACTCCTCGCTTGAGAGGGAATTGACTGGGGGTTATGCAAATTGATTTGTTTTACCTGTATTTCTGTTGTGTTTCGACTTCCATTTCTGTATAAATTATTGATCCATAAAGGTTGTAGTTCTCGGAATTTTTAGTGCTCTCTTCTTTTCAGTTCCTCCCCCCCCCTTTCTCACGATTGTACCTAAGCCCCTATGGTTCAAAAATAAACAAAAGGTTAAGACTGCCTGCTACTATTATTGAAGAAAAGGGGAAGGGGCATTCCACTCTCCAGTTATAGATTTGCTGTTAACCTTCCCCACCCGGTCCATCCTTTATTATTATAGACGTAAGGCATTCTCTTTGTGGAAAAATTAGGCACCCTGACCAACCGGGCTGTCCCCATCAATCAATACCATCTCTCCCATTGGAACGCAGTCGGTCAGTATTCTAGGGAATCTGTCCTTGTTAATCCTCTGCACAGGTCATCTCCAGTTCTTTTTATTCGATTTAATCCTCTCTTAATTTAACATACAACTTGCAGATACAATTAGTATGAATTTGTCCAGTGTGTATTCAGGAAATTAAGTAATTACCAAAGAATAATAGGGAGAAAATAAATTAGGGCTATAGCAAGTGTTTTCAAAACCAAAAAAAAACTAATTTAACTCAGTCAGAAAAATCTGATTTTCTATTACAGAATTACATATTTAGAATATCTATTTGTGGTTGAGGAAGTTAACCAGATCTTAAAAAGTTCAGGCGGTGATAGAATTTCCAACGTTACGAAAAGAAAATAATCAGTTGAAAAATAGGACGTTCATGGATATCTTTAGTACCATAGATACACCATTAACAAATGTTTCATTGAACGAATTTCACAAATATGAAGGTATTTTAAACAAAAGCTTTTAAAGTGCAAAAATAAAAGCTTATTCGACACTAACTTCAGTATGCTAATTTTACACACCATCTTATTACAACTACAGGTTCCTGCTGTATGATATAGCCGCTATATTGGATCAGGGGCAAATAGGGAAAGAGAAACCTATTTTATTTTGCACTAGAATGCTAAATAATACGGAATGTCATGACCAAAAGCAAGATGTGATTATTTGAAAAATTTACATTGTTAATTTAAGTTAGTGGTGTTTTGTGTTGAATACTATACTAAAAATTGGCATTAATTTCGCTAAACTTTTCGGGTAATATTAATACACATTGATATGACTGAAATTAAAATTAACGGGCAGGTAATGTTGCTGTAACATTATTGTTCAAAATTTCTCCAAATTAAAACCTTTATTTTATTATCATGAGCTGAATCACAACATATATCATGCATCGGATCTCAGGGCCATTGTCAATCAATCAGCATCACCAAATTGCAATATACGAGTTGTGACACTTTCATTTTTCACAGTTCTCCTTCTGTGGCCAAGTTCTATGTAGAAAAATCTGATGTGTTGCACTCAAATGACTTTCTTTACTCCTGTGCTAACCATATTTACAAACTTTTATTCATATATCTTCTTCGTGTTAGTTGAGATAAACATTATCAAACATTACAAAGTATCTTATTGCTTATTTCCTTGTATTATGCAAGGGGAATATTAGAATACAGTAGGCTTTGAGTGATAGTCAAACCTTTTGAAGCTTTTATATCCCGTTCTCCTTGCACGCTTAACATATAAAAAATGAACAACGTAGTTGCATTTCACGAAAATTTAAGTATTTCGAAACTGACACAAATTACAAGGAATATCTCCGAAATGGTTCACTCTTCAGAAAAATTTATTCAGACTTAAATTGTGTTCTAGCGAGATATAATTTTTTTGTGTGGTAAGATTTGGTGTATCTCTTACGGTTTAGGAGTTATTAAAAAATCATCGAGAATAAACAGGAGAGATAGCTATAGGCAAAAATTTCAGGATATAAATTTCATTTTTCATAAAAATATCTTAAATTTAATCAAAATCGTTAGTCATTTTCAAGAAAATCAAAATTTTCCATGTAAAGGGTAGTTTAGGGTGGAGCTATTTTCTTCAAACTCTCCGTGTCGCATGCTTGAATCACATTAAACTCAAATACCAACTTTGGTTTTTCACCGACTTTTCGTTTTTGAGTTATTCTATCCACAGGCTGACCGACTGATACACACACACACACACACACACACACACACACACACACACACACACACGCGCGCGCGCGCGCGCGGACTTTTTCTGAAAATGCCTTTTTTAGACTCAGGGTGTCTCAAAAATATATTTCCGGTGAAATCTCGACAGCAAATTTTTGGGTGGAATACAATATTTCCTCTACTTACCAGTAGAAAAAGTAAAAAACAATCCCTCGCTGTCAGCATTTGATACTGGTAACCAAAGACATTGAAGGGACTTTTCACAGAAAAGGGGTAACATTCAACTTTTTCTGAGTGCTGTCACTATATCAAATTTGTTACTCTAGCCTAACTGCTCAACAATGGTACAAAGTTATTTCTAACAAAGAAGCAAATAAAAATCACAATCACTAGTTTTAAATTCATTTAGTTTGCTGCATTACATTACATTATCATTACATTATTGTGGTGCTTTTATTCTTGCCATATCCTCAGTTTCTTTTGCCATAATGGATTCCAATTTAGACAAAGTCATGCGGCAGAAAACTTTTAAATTGTCTCCTATTTTATTCCTAACTTTGTATTCAATGCGTTCTGCAAAAAGCACTTAATTTGACCCCAAACTGAGCACACTAATATTTCACATTTGGCTCTCAGTAAGTTAATTCAGGAAAAAAAGAATATGTGCTACAGGCGTTGCTTGTAACATTCCAATTTGGCAATTTTTAACATCCTTAAAATAATCGTCAAACAATTTTTGTGCCGGAACTAAAAGTTTTCTTTTTTGGAAAAAAGAAATCAACAATTCCATTAAAATGGCAAGTAAATTAAATGACTGAATGAAACCAGATAATCCATCTCGTCAGTACTTGTAATGGAAACAACTTTGATACTAAATCTGCTTGGTTTTCAGTGAGATATTGTTTGTATTCCTTTTCCTACATCCGTGAATTTCGGAAAACATTCATAAACCCTCACACAACACTGTTTAATTCCTTCAAGTTTTCCTGCCATATTTCACCTAGCAAATTGAATTTATGGCACCAGCATGTGAATGCATATAACTGTGCGCCAATTACTACTTCAAGCGATTTTACACATTTAAGCATATAAGGGACACTGTCAGTGCGAATGGTTTTAACATTACTGAAATCAATCTTGAAGTCATTTAGAGTCTGCAAAACTGTCTGGTATGTTGTTGCATTTACTGATTCTAAGAAAGCGCACGAGCCTAGATAGGTATAGTTGCTGCCAGGTTCCCAAGATGACTGCAAAAACACAGTTCCCACTACGATCTGTTGTTTCATCACAAAATGCGGGAATCGGCTTGTCCACAAGGGAGTTCTTAATTTTTAGCTGGACTAAGTTCTGCACAGTTTGGTACACGTTGTTTCCTTAACTAGCCACTTGAAGGTAAATCCCAGAGCCTGGAATGTATTTTTTTATCCATGACCTCACAACAGTGTTGTCTACATGGGGAACATTAGCCTAAAAGTAAATTGATTTCTGTTAGACAATACACAATACACACAGTATATGTTAAATGTTTGGTATGTGTTTAAGATTAATGTAATTGAATTATATAATTTTATTAAACTATTGAACAAAAATGTATGTTACTTTTAATTACTAATTTTAATAAACCAAGCAAAGAATTTAAGCAGCTTTGTAAGCATAATTCATTAATGAATCATAAAATTAGATGGCGTTCCTTGACCAAATATTTACATCGTACAAGTGTTAAAAAGGGCATATTAAAAAGGGTACGCTCTAAATCAAGCTAATACTTAATATAATAGTTATTTCACGAAATTATAACAGGGCAGGCTTACCTTCATAAACATCTCCAGTGTGTCCATAATAAACTCCACTTTGTCACCTTTTGCTTTTTTGAATGTGTAACGAATCACTGACACTGAGCTGCCTTTTAGCTACACTAATTGTTTTAGGAGCATGTCTACTCGTTTTACATGGCCCTTCGTTTTTATGTTTCTCGCATACATCACGACGCTCCCAGTCAGTTCCCGTGTTGCAGAATTTACACATTACAACGATGTTCTCGATGTTGTGGCACACGAGAAGTCTCACTTATTTCACTGTTTCGTCCCATTTTTACTTTATCTACCACGTATAGTAAATTAGAGGAAGTATTGTATTTCGATGTCGAGATTTCACGGGAAACATTTTTGAGGCCCATAAACTTTAAAAAAAAAAAAAAAAAAAAAAAAGCATTTTTAGAAAAAGGGCCGCGCGCGCGAGTTTATATGTATGAGTGTGTATGTGCTTATGTGTGTGTGTGTGTGTGTATCTGTCTGTGACTGAGTCCGTGGAGAGCATAACTCAAAACCGAGAAGTCGGTTACAAACCAAAATTGGTTTTAAGTTTAATCTCATTCAAGGATGCGACACGAAGCTTTTGAATAAAATTCCTCCATCCTAAACAACATTTGGATAGAAAATTTTTCGAAAATTTCAATTTTCTTGAAAATGGTACTAACGACTTTGATTAAAATGGCATATGTTTTTTTATGACAAATGAAATGTATATTTTGAATTTCTGACTAAAGCCCATGTAGTCCTATTTACTCTGGATGACTTTGCATAACTGGTTAAACCGTAAAAGATACACCAAACCTTACTGGAAAAAAAAAAAAAAAAAAAAAAAAAAAAAAGACTTCTGTCAAAGTGATCATTATTCATTTTTTAGGTTAACCGTGCAAAGAGGACGGAGTTTGAAATCTTTAAAAGATTTGACTCGCTCAAAGTCTACTATATTCCCATATTCCCCTTTTACCTACAAGAAGATAAACAATAATATAATTTCTGCAAATTCTCAACTAATAATAAGAAGATTTATGGTTAGTAAGAATGGGTAGTATGCTTAGCATATAAAACCTATGAAATCAAATGACTTCGATGAGTTCGCCAACAGTAGCAGAGTACCGCGGTCACACCACTGATCATGTTTGACGCAGTTTCGAACGAAACCTATTGAAGAATTTCTACTAGACCACGGCCCACAAACTCGAATATTCATTCTATATTTTTCTACTTAACTGTCGAGTATATCTTTTTACTTCGGCTCTTATTATTATTATTATTATTATTATTATTATTATTATTATTATTATTATTATTATTATTATTATTATTATTATTATTATTATTATTATTATTATTATTATTATTATTATTATTATTATTATTATTATTATTATTATTATTATTATTATTATTATTATTATTATTATTATTATTATTATTATTATTATTATTATTATTATTATTATTATTATTATTATTATTATTATTATTATTATTATTATTATTATTATTATTATTATTATTATTATTATTATTATTATTATTGTTATTGTTATTGTTATTGTTATTGTTATTGTTGTTGTTGTTGTTGTTGTTATTGTTATTGTTATTGTTATTGTTATTGTTATTGTTATTGTTATTGTTATTGTTATTGTTATTGTTATTGTTATTGTTATTGTTATTGTTATTGTTATTGTTATTGTTATTGTTATTGTTATTGTTATTGTTATTGTTATTGTTATTGTTATTGTTATTGTTATTGTTATTGTTATTGTTATTGTTATTGTTATTGTTATTATTATTATTACTATTACTATTACTATTACTATTACTATTACTATTACTATTACTATTACTATTACTATTACTATTACTATTACTATTACTATTACTATTACTATTATTATTATTATTATTATTATTATTATTATTATTATTATTATTATTATTATTATTATTATTATTATATTAGTATTATATTATTATTATTATTGTTATTGTTATTATTGTTATTGTTATTGTTATTGTTATTGTTATTGTTATTGTTATTGTTATTGTTATTGTTATTGTTATTGTTATTGTTATTGTTATTGTTATTGTTATTGTTATTGTTATTGTTATTGTTATTGTTATTGTTATTGTTATTGTTATTGTTATTATTATTATTATTATTATTACTATTACTATTACTATTACTATTACTATTACTATTACTATTACTATTACTATTATTATTATTATTATTATTATTATTATTATTATTATTATTATTATTATTATTATTATTATTATTATTATTATTATTATTATTATTATTATTATTATTATTATTATTATTATTATTATTATTATTATTATTATATTAGTATTATATTATTATATTATTATTATATTACTATTATTATTACTATTATTATTATTATTATTATTATTATTATTACTATTATGATTATTATTACTATTATGATTACTATTACTATTAGTATTACTATTAATACTATTACTATTATTATTATTATTATTATTATTATTATTATTATTATCATTATCATTATGATTATCATTATCAGTATTATTATTATTATTATTATTATTATCATCCTCATCATCATTATAATTATCGCATTTTGACTTTCTTTTCAGTAAGTAATGCTTCTCTTACTGCTTTGTATAATAGATTATTAAATATATCCCATTCTTCTTCAATGTCTTCTTTTGTTGTTCTCTTACGTACTGTTCCAGGTTGTGCCTATAAATATCCCTTGTTGACCTATCGCTTAGCAATCTTTTTTATATTGTTCTTCTTTTATATCGTTTTTCTTAGCAAATTACCATACTATCTGGCCTTTAATATTATGTTACTTATAAGTGAATAATAATAGTTATGTGTATCAGATCCTCGGTATACTCTGGTGTCTTTAACTAAGTTCTTCAATTTTTGATTCACAATTATATAGTCGATTATTGAATACGATCGTGTAGCATTCCATGTAAATCTTAGTATTCGTTTGTCTGAAGAATGTCTTTGTGTGTGGTCATTATAGGCAGCGAAGTTTAATAACATAATTTCGGTATTATTTAGAACTTCTCCATTATTGCCTAATACGTTTTTATGGGTTCCTTCCCGACACGAGAATCTCCTTATATTCCATAAACCATTATCCAGCTTTCTTCTCTCAACTTAAATATAGTTATATGAGCTATTTCAATTTATCCAAATAACACACATTCAAAAATAATTATATTCTCAATTATTAGTCATTGGGGTTAATCTTCTCTATAGTATCTTGCAGGTGTTCATAAAATTCTTCATAATTCTTCATAATTATTAGTTTTTTTTAATTAGTTTTAGTATCATCATTTTCATTATTACATCAATATCAATATGTTTATTATTGTTGGGTTTTTTTTATTATGCTATTATTTTCAGGGTTATTATCATCAAAGGCTACTTCATTCATAGAACAGGTATTCAAAATTATACCTGGTTGATTGATACAATGTTTCAACCGTCTCCTTATATCTATATAGATGTTTCTGAGAACTGCGGGTGTGACAGATGATATGCTTTAACAAGGAGGGAATTTGTTTAACCCTTAAATGGTAATATCCGTCTCTTAGACGGATATCAAAATTCTCATAATGAGCACATATGCAATGTTAGTTTGATCTAATATTTCAGCTATGCTTCAGTTGAGAGTTGAACTTTAAATTGTGCGGTTTTATAAGTATATAAATGTATGTCACACAAAGCTAACACAGACTAATGTTTGATTTTATACATTTTTGCATAACTTTGCACCATGTCATATAAACGGAATCAAAATATCAGTATTAATAATCCATCAAGCTTTTAAATTATGTATTTACTGAAGTGGACATAAAATGCAAACCTTTTTATCATGATCTTACAGACGGATGTTACTTTTAGCGCCATATTTTATATGTTACCTTTTAGGGGTCAAAACGAAATATTGTTGAGTGTCTCCAAAATAAATAATGTAATGTGGTTAGATGAGGAGATGGAATTGGGCCACCTAGACCCATCCAGGGTACAACTGATTGAAATGAACCTTTACAGATTTATAATAGTAAGCTGGTGCGCCATTTTGTTTGAACTAGTGCACAGTGTTGTACCACCATTGTACACGAACCCCATCAAGAAATTCCTGAAGCTCACCTAGCAGGAATTCCAGATACTGTGGTCCTCTAAGTCTGGCTGGGAGAAAGACACCACCGCCACCCCTACCACTACCACCACCGCCACCCCACCTCTACCACCACCAGTACCACCACTACCACTACCGTCACCACCACCGCCACCCCCACCACTATCACCCCCACCACCACCACCAACAACACCACTACCACTACCACTACCACCACCATCACCATCACCACAGCCACCCCCACCACTACCAGTACCACCACTACCACTACCGTCACCACCGCCGCCACCACCACCAGCACCACAGCCTCAGCACCATTACTTCCACTACAACTACCATCACCTACACCACTACCACCACGTGCGGACGGACGGAGTCAGGTATGGTGACCTGAGAGGCCATGTGATCTAGGGTGGTCCTTTTCGGATCCAACTTCCAGGAAACTCTGTCCGAGAATGTCCGTACCGCATTGGTAAATGATATATGCTAACTGGTGAACGATATCTGTTCTCCTACATAATGCTCTGCGCATGCGTGCGCGATGCATGACTATTCTAAACTTAACAACCCCAATGGATTGAAACTTCCTAAGTTGCTCTTTCAAATGATTCCACCTTTGCATACATTATAGTTTTGAAACTACAAACGTTTCTTTTATTATACTTAAAAGTGGAATACACTGCATGTATAAAAATGAAATCCATTTCGATACGGTTTTTAGGAGCAAATCAACACATTTGAAGCAGTATCTTGTATAAACCCTCTGGAATCATAACTGGGAAAACTGAGACAACAAAGGCTGACTTCACTTGTTTAAACAAAATAAAGAAGATGGACAGAATAGATATTGATATATAGTAAAAGCAATAAAGTAAACTTTTTTTCAGCTATGGATATGGCAGCGATCAAGGAAATTTAAAGTGTGTTAATGTAACAGGGCATAGTGCAATATACTGTCAAGTAAAGTAGAGATTAGGTTTAGAATATAATTCCTTACTAAAACTGTTTTAAGTGGTGATGATGTAAATTAAAGTATTTGATATAAATTTAAACAGCGATATAGACCTTGAACGATTGCTAGTTGTATTTGGTCGTAACTCAGGATTATTATTAACGACGTATTTCACTGAAAATTATGCATCATTCTGCAGCGCGCAAGCCTGGGATAAATATGCTGCTTGCTCCAGGAACGCTGTAAACTGGAAAGACACCAAGTGAAAATTCATCCATAATTGAAAGATCCCGTTACACATTTAAGCATAGGTACCGAAAAAGATTATTTTGGGCTAATATCAAAGGGAGAGCAGGGCCTAGCAACAGACAACTTCTATGTTCTAGCCCCACTGGGCTCCCTTGAGAAATTCGGCAAACCTCTTTTTGTGATCTGATCGAACAGGGAGAATTACTATAGGTTTATTTTAATACCTTATGTAACACTTTAATAAATGCAATATAATATTTAGGAGTAGTAGAAATAGACAGATCCGAAGGGGGAACATCGGCACGTCCACCCTCGGAGATCTTTGGTACGTGTGCCCCGAACTGGCACCCCGGAAGGGAGGAGCGAGGGAGAGGAGACTGTGTGCGGCCTGACCACATGAGTGCAGGTACAGCAGAGGGTAGGGTCCCTACATTTTCCCATATATAAACTTCCCATCACCAGCTAGTAACCGATCCATCCCACCCAACCCAAAAGTCACACACATCCCAACCCTCGAGGTGGCAGTCTCACCCGAGACATTGTGACACGAACTGCCCACAACCTAACTGTCCAAGTCCCAAAACCCCTACACCCAGATGTCCTTCCACTTGTCATAATCCTCCTCATCCGCTGCTCTTGGGCGGCACGGAGACTCTACCAGAGGCACCGCACCCTCCACAACAGAGCCCTACTACGGCGCTTGCACCGACAGGGCTGAGTCCACCTACGCGAACTCCGAGTGCAAGCGTGGGACGACGAGATGGCTAGCTTGGGCACTGAATCTCGGGACGTCTGGAAGATTGGTAACAGCCTTCGCAACCGTCTAGGCCAATACAGCCCTGCACTTCAAGGCACCCGAGGTCTGGCCTATGAACCCCAAGCCAAAGCCTGGAACATACCATGTCCAAGAGATGACCCTCAGGTCTACAGATTCTTGGACCGTGTCCACCGGGATGCTCGTCGATATTTTCGACACCCCCCGGAGGATGCGGAACGACTCCCGGTAATACGCCCCAGCGAACTTCGTGGTGCACTCCAGCACCTCAAGCCGAAAAAGGCAGCAGGATCTGACGGGCTTAGCCCCCTCATGCCTCGCAACCTTCCCTTCAACGCCATGCTCTTCCTGACTAGGGTTTTCAACATGTGTCTCACCCTGGGTCACATTCCACGACAGTGGAGGGAAGCCAGGGTGATCAGCATTTTGAAGCCCGGGAAGGATCCTGCTCACTCTTCAAATTACTCGATCCATAAGCCTCCAATCTACCCTCTCGAAAGTACTCGAGAGGATGGTCTTAAACCGCTTGTCCCCATTGCTGGGTGACATTCAAGCCATCCCTGAACACCAGTTCGGGGTCCGTCCAGAGCATTCTACGCTCAGCAGCTGCTGTGGGTGGTGAGGCTGCTGCCCTGGGTTTACAGGAACGCGCCTTTACTGCTGCGGTAACTCTGAACGTGGAAAAGGCCTTCTCAACGACGTGGCACACGGGGCTTCTTTACAAGCTCATCCAACTGGGACTACCCACACAACTCACAAACATATTACACAGCTTGCTCAGACATCGTACTTTCAAGGTCACAGTCGTGGGGAGAACAACCACACTCAGGCCAATAAGAGGTGGAGACCCCGAAGACTCTATACTGTCCCCTACACTATTCAGTGTCCACATGGCAGATCTACCATTACAAATACAGCTCAGTATAGCCCAATACGCTGACGACGTGTTGCTATACTGTACCAACACACACATCCTCAGAGCCTTCAACCCCATACAGAGACACCCCCGCCTCGTCCAAGAGTGGTGTTGGCGTTGGCGAATGTCCGTTAACCCGGACAAGAGTCACGCCATCCTCTTAAAGAGGCGCCACACCCCCGCAGATTGCCCCAACTTCCAATTTCAAGGTCGAAGAATCGAGTGGAGAAACTCCATCAGCTACCTAGGAGTCAGCCTGGATAGGGGTCTAAGTTTCTGCGAGCACATTAGAGATCTCTCGGCGAGGACGAAGGGAACTATTGCCTCACTGTACCCTATACAGAGGTCCGAGATGCCAGTCCGCCTGAAGTTACACCTCTTCCGGGCTCTTATAATCTTATAATGTCATAATTTTGTAATCATGCTTTATGCCTGTGAAGTGTGGGGCATGGCATCAGGTAGCTGGCTCCCGTGGCTCCAAATGGCACAGAACAGAGGACTCCGGTCCATCTTTTCTGTTCCCACACCTTTCCCCGTGAGATAACCTCACGAAGCCTCATCTCTTCCATACGTGAAGGATGAACTTAGGCGCGGGGCAGCAAAATGATACAAGTTACCAACCCAACAAAGCGCTCTGGTTAGGTCTCTTGGGGACTATGACCCACAACACGCCACCTTAGGTCGTACAGGGTTTCCCGCATGGCTTGCGGGCATGCCCCATAACCAAGGAGACAACCCATCAGCAGCTAAAGCTGAGCTCTAATTATAGTCCGAACAGAGAGTTGATCGGCTCTAAAAATTACCCCCCCATCAAAATTCTAAATTAAAAACTCAAAATTTTTTAAAATGCTCAATTTTAAAACTTTTTCACCATCAGAATGCAGACCTTGCTGCGTCCTGTAAGTCAGTTGTCAAGGGGCATAACACCTCCCGTCTAAACCAAAACAACCTCAAACTATAAAAACACCACCCTTAAGTACCCTTCCTAATATATATTTCCTATCTGCGGTTAAACCCTAGGTAGGTACGCAGAAAAATCCGTCGTTATGAACCTCAGCTTGCCAGCAGTTCGTGATCTTGGTAGTACACCGATCTCCGACCGGTTCTTGCAGATAATCGCCTGCAGGGGCCCCTCAGAGACTTGAAGTCCTCACCATGACTCGAAGACTTGCTTTCGTGACAGGGGAAGGAGTAACTCAGGGCATCTCCCCACCATGTTGCACCAAACTAACGCTAACGCTTTCTAACCTGAAATTGACCAAATAGGCGAAAAGTGGAATGGAATGATTAGTGAAGTACAATAGAGAGAGAAGAAATTCGGAGGATGAGAGTATCCTACCCAGCATTCGCTTGGCGACACAGAAGAAAAAAAAAAAGGAAAAAAAAAAACAAAAAACTCGTGGATCAGGTGGGCCGGCCCCGGGGATCGAACCTAGGGCCTCCCGAATGCCCTACACATGCGCTACTGCTTGGGCCACCTCGTTCGCTTTTTAACATGTAAATATTAGGAGAAACAACTTTAATTCAGTACATCCGTTGGAAAAGTCGTCTTTCTCCAAAGCCTTGTCACATAAAAACCTAATTATTTTAACTTTCTCTGTTATACCTAAGCATCGTAAACGAGCACTATAAACTGATAATCCTGTTTTTATAGTAACGTACAGCTATAACTTTCATCAGTCTGTTAAATTAAAATTTCGTGGCTCCTGTTAGTATCTGATTATCTCATCGTATCTCCTATTCTTTTATGGAGCCTACATATGTTCTGAGTCGTTTCCCCTGTGTTGCCTGTTTATGGCACTAATATTCTAGTTATAGCCAAAATTGTTATTTCATTTTATAGCGCTTAGCTTCACAAGCACTTGTGGTGGAGTTCTGGAAAGCTTTAATATCTGATATCTCTGTTTATTTAATTCTTTAGGGCGTTATGGCACAGCCTTTAAAACGATATATCGAAAACAATTAACAGAAGCGCTGTAAGAAATTATTGGTATTGCGTTTGTGTATGTTATTTTACTTTCGCTTGCTATACAACAAATTACCTATTCTGATAGTACCACAGCATTCTTTCTTT
>CM060966.1:41381986-41499486 GCA_030765045.1 Tenodera sinensis | reverse complement strand
GATAACTCAAAATATACATTTCATTTGTCATAAGAATATCTTAAACACATATTCATAACTTAAATGTCAGAGACGTTTTTGAGGAAATCAGTTTTTTTGCAACAAAGTTCCAGATAAAGAGTAGTCTAGAGTAAGGGGACATTCTTCAAAAACTTCTTGTGCCATTCTAAACTTAAATACTAAACTTGAATTACTTCGGGTTTTGAATGTTGCTGTTTACAAAATGACACATACACACGCGCGCGCGCTCGCACGCACGACCTTTTCCTAAAATGCCTTTTGTTGTTGTTGTTGTTGTACATTCTGGGATCCTAAATCTTGTGTTTCAGCTAATATCCCCCTATGAAATGTTTGGCATGCATAGTAGAGAAAGTAAAAACAACTTGCACACATTGCTTTTCCTACCACGTTTTATTCCTAGTCGGTCTATTTACAAAATACCTCATTTCTCCTTTACGCACCTATCATACATAGGTATACAACTATATTTCTTCCTTAGCATAAGTGAGAAGCAAATTCTGTGTAATCAGTTTGGTATTACTATTCGGCATAGTGGAACATAGTATGTACAGAATTTGTTAATACAACTCCAATGTGAACTGATATAGTTACAAAGTGACAAACTGAAAGAAAAACAACTTTTCATACGCAGAACTATTTCCTATCTCAGATTCTGATTCATTTCAACTGCACATTTTTTGGTCGCAGGAGTAAGTAAAATATATAAATGCTGATAGTTGTTCACTTACAAAGTTCGCTACTGCAGTTTATTGCTGAAGAAGAAAATCTGTCTTTCTCTACTTTTGCACTAACTGTTCTTACAGACACTTATTTCTGTATCTTCTTCGTGTTCTTCAAGATTGGGAAGGAATGCCTGGGAAGGAGGCATTTTAATCCTAACTTTAGTACCTTACCTGCATTAGCCAGTTACGGAGATCGAGGAAAGCCCCCCCCCCCCCCCCGCCCGCCTCATCCCAAAAAAGGAAAACAACAGAGACGACGACGGACTTGCCAGGATTGAACGCAGGCCTACCATTCATGAGTGTGTATGTCGAACTCTGCTAGACGTCTCGTTTAATACGTAAATGTGATGATGATAATAATACTAATAATAACAACAACAATAACAATACTACTACTACTATTACTTCTACTACTACTACGATCCCAGGGACCTGCAAGTGGTATTCGTGGTGGACGAAGCGGCGTCAGGGCGGGTTTTCTCCGGGTTCTCCGGTTTCCCCCGCCATCTCATTCCACCGGTGCTTCATCTTCATTCCATGTATCATCAGTGTCACCGCCTGCGGTGCCGTAGTAGTAAAAGCGGGCGTTAAACACTACAACAACAATACTACTACTACTACTACTACTACTACTACTACTACTACTACTACTACTACTACTACTACTACTACTACTACTACTACTACTAATAATAATAATAATAATAATAATAATAATAATAATAATAATAATAATAATAATAATAATAATAATAATAATAATAATAATAATAACAATAATAATAAAATATAATAATAATAATAATAATAATAATAATAATAATAATAATAATAATAATAATAATAATAATAATAATAATAATAATAATAATAATAATAATAATAATAATAATAATAATAATAATGTATTTCTAAAGAAGGTTTGGAACTTTTTAATTATAAATAACCATAACTAGCCTAACCCCGCGGCGTAACAGTCGTTTCTGGGTTAAGACCTACCGTCCGGCCGCTGCATTCTTCACAGACGTCATGATAGGGAATGGGATATAATCAGCGTCCTGAAACCTTTCGGAAGTAATATACGATGTTTGCAACCAGAGGCCGTTAATTCTCAATCATGCGATTCCTCAATTTGCTCCTCGAGGATCAAATGAGGCTGAGTGCACCCCAGACCAGGTCTCCCAGCGGGAGAAAATCCCCACGCCGGTACTGGTATCGAATCTGAGTCTTTCACTTGGTAGACAGCAGCACTACCACCTCGTTAAGGAGAAGACCATATAAAACACTGGGTTTCAGGAATCGTTCCATAAATTAAGCTATCTTCATATTTTTTGTTTAGTGGCCACATCCATCTGCCTTTTTCTTTCAGAGAAATTACGCTAGCTTTCTACAATGAATTTGAACATTCTTTTTATTGTGGTCTTTCTCTCAGTAAATTTATCCTTTCCTCCAATACATTCATATATATATACGCTATTTATTTGTAGGTTGGATATTAAGAATCGTTTCTTAAGGTTTACAGCTTCCATCGTACCTGCACTTATTTATACCAATCATGCTCTATCCTCGTTCTTAAGCTATCTCTTGCTATATATTGTATCAGCGTGGATCCCTTTTCGGAATACTTTGTTAAGTTTTATCTCAGACTTCTTCGCGTGCCGGTTGTTTGTATTGGACTCCTGTAAAGTTAAACGAGATTATATGGTTTTATATGTTTTAGGATGAAATACTTCAAGAAAAGGATTCCAAGTAGCGCAAAGACTGTGCCTGACACTAAGAAGCAGCGTAAGCTATATTTTGTGAGAGTCCTAAAGTCAATAATAATGTTATATCTGTAAGCCAAACCGCAAAACCGCTCTTCCCTTCAGTTTACAGAGTAAGGATCAAAAGGAAATAAAATCACTGGACCATTTCTACCGCAAGTACATTTACGATGGCCATTTCCCGTGATGGAAAAGTAGGGACGTTGTTTAAAGAGAAATATTTTTGTGCTCTTTAGAATATAAGTTTTATTGTAACCGGAGAGTGGGATTCCTTTTGGTAAATGTGACACATGTTTAGATTTTAATTTACGACGCCTTTTTCTATTACTATGTTTGGACTCTTAAGACACAATTTCAACAAAGAAAAATGTTGTGACAAAACGATATGACAAATCCCACTCCTGACACCAGTGTGACAGATGACTTCTTCCAGTTACTTTTTCTTGTCACTTTATTTATCTTCTAAAACTGAAGTACAACAAATTTTATTTTATTGTAAACACAACTCGTCGTAACCTTGAAACTCACAGCTGTTCTATATTATCGTAAACTTGACACATGCTTTTCTGTCCTTCACTTTTCTTCGACGATCGCACTCGCCAAAATCGCTTTTCACAACAAACAACTCCGACGCGATAACTAATGACACACTCAAATTTCGCTCTCTCTCTCTCACACACACACAGACACATATACACAAGCCTACTACTAACAGCTAACAGCTCACTGTTAACAACTGCATCATAAAAAACTCATTCCTTTCGCCGTCACTACCCGCATGAACGTCGGCAGACTTTTTTCCAGGGGGGGGAGAAGCCAAATGTTAGAATTTTGCAATCAGATAATATTAATTCATTATTTTGTTGTCAAAAGTTATAGTATTTGTTGCGGATAACCGTATACATTTGCGCTAAATAGAAATTGTTCTTTACATAAAAATTAAAATAATAGTTTAATAGTCAGAAGATTAAGTTCGTTAATTTCCAAGGGGGGGGGGGGCCGCGGCACTCCCTTGCCCCCCCTTCGCGACGCCCAGTCTACCCGTTTATATAGACGAAATTGACGTAGCATGGATTTTTCTAGAATGCACCTCGTAAACAAACCGGCGATATTGTGTCGGACATCCAGTGTTATAAATGGTTACATTGCTAGCTATTTATAAAACTAAAGTTATGATAACGTGAAAAGCATCCCCGCTTTTTTACATTTATTATTTTGTTAATATAAATTAGTTTTTGTTTTAAACTTACTACAACATTTTGAAATATAATGAACTGCTTGACTTTATGGAACAAATTCTTCATACTTAAAAATTGTTTTCTACTTTTTAGTCCGGTTTGTTATAAAAACCTGTTTTTGTTAGCTTTTTATTCTCTCTACTGGTAGAGGTTTCACCGGAAATATGTTTTGAGGCCCCCTGAATCCAAAAAAGAAACATTTTTAGAAAAAGGTTCACGTGTGTCTGTGCGTGCGTGCGTGTGTGTCTGTCTGTCAGTCTGACAGCATAACTCAAAAACGAAAGTTTAATGTCTTTCAAGGATATGACATGAAGATTTTGAAGAAAATAGCCTCACCTTAAACTACCGTTTGCACGGAAAATTTTTCGAAAATTTTGATTTTCTTGAAAATGGCTATAATATTTTGATCAAAATGTCATATGTTTGAGATATTTTTATGCCAAATGAAATGTATATCTTGAATTTTCTGGCTTTAGCCCCTGCAGTCGTATTTACTCTGGACGACTTTTGCATAACTGGTAAACCGTTAGAGATACACCAAATCATACTATACAGAAAATGTACATGTGGCTAAAATACACAATTTATGTCTCAATAAATTTTGTTGTAGGATGAACCATTTCGGAGATATTCCTTGTTATATGTGTAAGTTTCGGAAAAAGTTAAAACTTCGTGAAATGGAACATCGCTGTTCATTTTTTATATATTAAGTGTGCAAAGAGAACAGAATTTCAAAGCTTTAAAAGATTTGACTATAGCACAAATCTACTGTATTCTAATATTCCCCTTGCATCTACATGGAAATAAGCAAAAGATAATTTTACAAATGTTTATCTTAACTAATATGAAGAACCTAAAAGAATAAGAATTTGTAAGAATGGTTAGTACAAGAGTAGAGAAAGTCATGCGAGTGCAACACATCAGAGTTTTGAAACTATAATTTATTCTATATTGTTGTATGAAGTCTAGCACAAGTTATTCTGAAGTTCCTTCAATATATTTTCATTACGGATGTGGCGTATCATGCAGTGAACCTCATGAACCGCATCTTACTAGTTGTTATTCGATGTTCATCAGTTCTTCCGAGTGTCTATGCCTCACTTCCATAGAAAACAGTGGGTCGTGTTAGTCTTACAGGTATAAGAACGTGTTATAGTACGCCCTTGTACTAGAGACGGTTCCAGGACGTTGTTCATATATATAATAACCTTTCTTAGGTATGTCTAAGTCTTTAGCAAAACGTAGTTTATAGCCAATATACTTAAATGGCTTCACTCTTTGTAACAGTGAATTATTAATATAAATTTTACTGGGAACGGTATATTTTCCACAAAATGCATTATTTTCCATTATTTTATCTTCATTAATTGCCATATGTTTCATCCCTGTATTGACCTGAAATAAAATCGCAATATAGAACTCAATATTCTATTTGGTGCCTATATTCTTTACTATAGTAGCCGCAAAATTTAAAGGCGCCTCACCATTTACTTATTATTCTTACTTTCTCTACTGCCTAAAGTAAAGTAGAGGAAGTATTGTATTCCAAACAAAAATTCCATGCCACGATTTTAGCGAAAATATATATGTTTTGAGGCCCCTCAACTAAAAAAAAAGCATATTTAGCAAATAGCGCATGTGTGAGTGTATGTGTGTGTGTATGTGTGTGTGTGTGTGTGTGTGTGTGTGTGTGTGTGTGTGTGTCTTTGGACAGCGTAACTCAAAATCGAAATGTCGGTTAAAAACCAAAGTAGCTATTTAAGTTAAATGTCTTTCAAGAGTGCGACAAGAAGATTTCGTAGAAAATTCCTCTATCCTAAACTACCCTTTAAATGGAGCTTCTTCGAAAATTTTGTTTTTCTTGAAAATGACTTTAACGATTTTGATTAAAATGTCATATGTTTGAGATACTTTATGGAAAATGAAATGTATATCTTGAATTTTCTGGCTATAGGCCATGTAGTCCTATTTACTCTGAAGGACTTTTGCACCTTGCTAAAACACACAATTTACGTCTAAATAGTTTTTTTTTAAGTGTGAACCATTTTGGGGATATTCTTTGGTATTTGAGTGAGTTTTGAAGAACTTACACTTCTCTCAAATGGAACATCGTTATTAATTTTTTATATGTTAACTGTGCAAAGAGAACGGAGTTTACTGTCCCTCAAAGTCTACTGTATTCCCGTATTCTCCTCGTACCTACAAGAAAATAAACAATAACATCATTTCTGAAATGTTTATCTCAACTAACACGAATATATGGGAATAAGACTTGGTAAGAATGTTTAGTACAAGAGTAGAGAAAGTCATGCGAGTGCAGCACATCAGATTTTTTTTTTTTTTTCCTGTTGTAGAAATAAATTTTTTGGGCCCAAATAATATTCATATCACCAGCTTTATAGCCTGATTTCACAGCGTGTTTAACTTCACAAGACTGCAAGGAGTGACCTAAGATTGTATTTTGTGTTGAGCCAGCCGCCATTAAAGTTTGCGGCTACCATAATTGAATTATTAATATCTTTGTGACCCAGAGTGTTCTAAATAAGAGTAGTATAAAATTGCTTGGAAAGTTGTGGGGCTATTTCGATATGATGGCAAATTATTGCTTTTAGAAGCATTCCCAGATTTATTTCATCGTTTCCAGTTTTGGCTAATAAAGAACACAAAATTTACTTCACAGCCGGGATATGCGAACTACGTTTTATATATTTCCGTTAATAATATTCGTTAGTTTACTCTGTTTTCTTTCCCTGTTTGTTTAATTTATTTATTCACAAACAATAATTATTAAACAAAGATTAACATCGGCAGCTCTGACATTTCTTCTCTATTTGCTTTTGTAGGTAAATGTTGGTATATTTGTATTTCTCGAAATTCAACCATCTTTATTATAGATAATAAAACATAACCAATGCTGTAGACCAACATTATCTCAACAAAGTGTCATTTTGTAAAATGTGCTTTAGTTATTTGAGGGGAAAACGACCTTGTTTATACAACTGTAACTTACAAAATTAATTATTCCACACTAGCCGTGTGTGGTCCAAGGTTGGAAGGAGGTAGAATGATATTGAAAAATTCAATCTCAAGGCCGGGATTTGAACCACGGATCTTCTGATTTCCTTCCGGCTGCTTTAACCACTGAGCTATAATGGCACAAAGCGCAAGTACTACGTTAGTAATGGGGATGGAGCCGTGAACTTGCCCGCTCTAAGGAAGGGCGTTTTGTCCTTCTGCTTTACGACACTCATTCTTAAATACCAATTTTTCTCCAAACTAGAAGCATCTCAACTGAGTTATCCTTGTTCTTATTCTATTCAGTTCTAATGTAGGGATTGGTTACACTATCACGTGTTTTAACTACCATTCATCATGATATCTGTTAAGCATATTTTCTGAACTTTTATATAATCTCTCAGGGGTTGGACTAATCGCGCGTTATCCAAAGCGGTCATCTTTTTTGCCTACTAAACATACAGCTATTGGTTACCCAGCCCTGAGTTACAGAATTTATTGAGAGAAGGTATATTATTCAGAGTATTATACTCACTTTTCCTAATAAGCAGTATTCTATGACATTTAAAAGTAGATGATTTAGCAGAGCATCCTTTTAAAGTTTCTAATTTTCATATCAAATGGCATTATAACAAATGAGAACACTAGTTAGTGTTAATCACCCTTCTAGTCGGTTAGTGTAGTGCTAACGTTACACTTAAGGGCACCTAGGAGAGATTATATGATGTTCTACAAATGGTTTTCAATTTTTTTTTAATTTTTGTATGTTGGTTACCCCCATTCTAAATAGCCCACTTGTAAATTCCAATAAAGCTGATATAGTTTTTCAGCTATGAGACTTTTTCCACTTTTCTATAACGCGATATTTGAGAAATATGAAATGCTCCTTGCAGTACAAGTGTTTTTCTTTCACCGATATCTCTTTGATTCTAGATTTTTTTTTCTCTTATTTTGTGCTCTGAATGGCAAACTATTAATTATAATGAATAACGCAGATATTGCAACAAAGAAAGTAAATATTTTGAGATTAGTAGCACCACTGTGGCCAAGTTTTACATTGTAGCCCAAAATGGATTCTACAGTTTCTTTAGACATTAGTGTAGAGCAGTTGTGCCAAGTTTTATGAAAAATTAAAGCACACTATAGCACATCGGTTACTTGTCATATTGGAAAATATCGTTTTGGGAAAACTAAACCTTTATGTTGAAAACATTAATGCAGGGTAATTTGTACCTGGTGTAAAGGTTTTAAAACTATCCAGCCCTTAAAGAGGTCTGTAAAACCACAGAGTACACTTAAATGTTTTGCTAACATAATAAGAAGTTCACTTTTGCAGAAATCCAAAAATCGAACACATTGGTCATTTTGGATACAAAATCTGTCCTAGGTCCACTTAGACTATTGAATAAACTCGGGGCAACAGAACTTAACCATCGAATCACAACTGAACTGTCACTACCGGATCACAGTTCACACTGAACTAGACTTGGCACGATCCACAGTCGCTGTCCACTGCACGCTTCGGAAACGTTTTAAATGTCTCAGTCGGCGCTCAGTAACTCCTTATATAGGTGCCGCACGCAATGGGAAAGTTTCTAGAAGTGGAATACCCAGGAACGCCAGAAAAGGGACCCATAGCAGCACACAAAACGATTGTTTCCGTATGGCCTATTGTTCTGTCACTAACGCAGGTACGCGCTCAGGTGCGTTCCTAGTTTAGGTATTTAGCAGCTGACAATAGTTTGTTGAACTATATTCTTAATTTCTTTATAAATGTGTAGTATACAGTCTTGAATTCCAGCTTAAAGATCACTACCATTAATTGGTTAATTGTTCTACCAATATTTATTTTTACGCGTACAACAAACTCCCCTTTTGCATTTATCCCTTACATAAGAAACGGTCCTGTTACTTTCCTGCAATAGACTTAAGCAAAATGAAAAATAAACTAGTGCAGGCATTTTCGACATCCTTCTCATAACTACAGCTGATATAGCAAAATTTATAGGTAGTCATGTTAGATCCATTATCTCCAACACGCAGGTGCCTGCCTCACATTTACCATGATTTTTCTTTGCTATTCTTGGCAGCAAGCTCTGAAAAAATGGGTGGGAAAACTCTGCCGTATTCTGCGCAGAGGTTATGCATAGCGGAGAAAATGGAATATAGTGTCATCAATCAAAAATCGATTCTCTTGTACGCCTTAACTGAAAAGAAAGAGAAATCTCAACAACAAAGTGAAAAGTGTTTACAACGAACAGCTTTCAGAGCGCACCAGCGTTATAGTAGTACCGTAACAATGGCAGCTACGGAAAAAAAGGGGCATGATTAGGACGGAAATTACCGAAAAAAACACCATTTATGATTCATGTCAGAGGTACTGCATATACCTGCACAAGGTTAGAGACATGTCTTAGTTTGGCATGTTAATCCAGGTAAATTTGATTCCTAGGCTTTCATTCCTAATTAGCATTAATGAAATCACTTGAATTCACATTTAGGTATATAAATGATCTCTTGGAAACCTTTTAATTGTTAATTCAAAGCTTCTAATGTGATGAAATATGTAAGTCAAATAATACGTGGTTTCTTTTAGGCTTTCAACTAATATGTGCACCATTCCTGAGTTCTTGTTTGATTTTAAATAATTAAGTCTTATTTGATAGTAAACAAATTCTAAAAGTGGCTTATACTTCCCGTTCTCTTACGGGATTTTACTAGAAGTTTTATTTTTGCGGACGCTAGTTTAATTATTTATTTACCCTGTTAAACAATGAATGGAGAGTTAATCACGAACTATAAGAGATATGCACTCCTGGGTTACATTCTGAATTAGAAAATAGCGCAGATTTTTTTGAGCATAGCTCTCCGACTAACGATGCGCATGTGTTTGAATCATTACGTGGAGGGCACTACCGACCGACCGATACTCCTACCGGTTAAAGAAATAAGGAGAGATAAGTGGAAGGAATACTCGGAGTAGTACACTTACCCCGTCTGAACACCAGGAGCTCCATCGAGAGATAACTAGATTCTGTTGAAATATTCTTTTTTCCGCCACAATTTCCAGTGGGGAATCGAAACCGGGACTTTTCGCACAGCACATAGGTGCTCTATATTTTAGCGATTGGGCGTTTACGTCATTGTTATTCCAGATTTTGAGGAACTTGTGTAGGGTTCAACATTCCACAACATATTATAGTCCTTACTTTTGAAGGTGGTATAATAACTGGTTTAGCTACTCCAGGCTTTAGATATATTATGGGATACCCATAATTTCTTTAAATCACATAAACGAGATGCATCCAAAATGATGCACAAAAATCTCATTCAAGATTTCTATCACGTTGTTGCGAAAACTTTCTTCTACTTTACAACTGGAAAACTGTGATCACAGAGGTATAACTTATGAAAACACGAATATGGTTCTGCGCCAATTAAACAAACCACGGTAGAGTGGGTTCATCATTTATCAACTAAATAGCGTCCACAAGGGTCGTCTCTGGCGGCTTTAGAAAGAGAATTGTATAGTATTTCCCCCTTTTTTATATTTGTAAAAACGTTTCGCCCACAATGCTCTTATAGCGTTACTTACTATGCAATAAACGAACACAAAAGAAATAACAATAAATTAAAACCTTTGGCCGCAACCCAGAGTAATCCTTGAGAGCTTGTTATTCTTACAAATGCTCTTTGATATACATTTGTAGCGTAGTTAATTAAGAACCTCAAAGCAATGAGAGATTTTAAAGAAATATTAAGAAAACTGAACAACAGAATTCCGTTACAAGTATACTTGCATTGCTCATTCATAATCATAGCTGTGTTTATACTACAATATAAAACAAATTATAATTAGCACTAAAATGATTTCTTCTTATTTTTCCCTACCACGCACATAGTAGATATAGAAGTTATTCCATACCACCCAAAAATTTGATATCAAAAATTTACAGGAACTGCCCCCCCCCCCCCCCCCAGAAAACCGAAAATTCGGTTGAAGCAGTGTATTTGAACAGAATAGCTGATGCCAATAGTCGGCTAAAGAGTTGTCAGGTTAGACATTTCATATTTTACAACCTATTTAAAATCTCTCAGAATTAATCTGAACTAGAAATTTGTTTTGTGGGGTCAGTGAGTGAGTGAGTGTGTTGGGTTTAAGGGCCCGTCGACAACTTGGTCATTAGGGCCCCTTGTGGGGTCAGTTGTCTTTAAACTAAAATGTTTCTTTATAAAAATAGAAAACATAAAATATTTTATAATATTTAATTTTACTGACAAAATGTACATAAATATTATGTAAACGTTGGTGGTTTATATTAACAGGCATGTGGCTAAATACACGAGGAATAAACTTCATGCAATTCTATCAAATCGCTTAGAAATAAGGCGCTTTTATGTGAAGGAAAACTGACAGTCAAGAAAACCAGCATTTAAGAATACATACCCACAACGCCTATAGACTTGAAATACTTTAAATTCTGGTAACTATTACAATATCCACGAAAAACAAAATATATGGTAAAGTCTGAAGTATTTACAATTTAGGGGGTGAGTGGTTAGGGTTTAAGGGCCCGTCGACAGCTAGGTCATTAGAGCCCCGTATTTACAATTTAATTCAAAAGAAAAAATGAGTGTTTTTTTTCGGAGTAAACCCTTTTAATTTTCACTAATGTGAAAATAAGTGAATACTGGCAGAAAACTAACACGAAAATGCAGTCGTTAAGATGTACCAAATAAATCAACTATATCAAAATAAATGCAATTCATTGATGGTAGAGACCATGTTATTGTGGATAAAAGTGAAACAGTGTGATATATGTAATTTACTCCAGACCATGTAAAGCTGTATAGAGCTTTTGTGACTTTATGAGTGAGATTTTGTGGGCAGTTTACTTCACAGATTAGCATCATCTTTCACTGTATAAAATGCATTGTTACTTTTGGATGAGGTTAGAGCAATCTTTCTAGGATTTCAAATCATAGTTGCTTCATATCTAAGACTCGTAGAATAAGTTCAGTGTATAGTATTGCTCATTGTTTTCTGATAGCAATTCCTGTGGTGCATTATAACTTACTCCTCAAAGGCATCATCCCAGCGGATTTACTGAGCATGATGCTCTGACGGCTGAGCCACATTGTCAGTTTCCAGTTATTGACTACTCAGAACGTTAAGTCTGGTCTGCGTGAAGTCGGATGCCCTTGTCGCAAAGAGCGTATGTTAAGTATGCTGTATAAGTTACCGATGCAAACTTTTTGAAATATTGAAACTATCACCTCTGATTGTTGCTGTCTCTGGGTTTTATACAATTAAAATAAAGGAAAATATAATTCAGATGTGCGTAACTGTGCACGCGTTTATTAAATTGCTTAATACTACACAGCAAGCCTGAGCATTTTGCAAGAAACAACTTTACATGTACCACAAATCTTCTGTCATGCATAGAGCGTTCTATATACAGAAAACGAAATGAATTAAAACAAAAGGGACGATAAGGGTGTGACCAACTCGGGCGGCCCAAGTTTTTAGTGCATGAACCCGTGAATGGTGGATTCATTGTACAAACCTCACCAAGATCGTTCTTCCTCATGAGTTTTTTGGTTCTTCTTAGTCCTCTTAACTGGTGTTTTCAGTGTCTCTATCCATACTGCACGTGAAAGACCGAGTAATTTGCTCTGAGGCCCCTTTATCGGCCTTGAGGTTCTCTTACGCACCGTAAATCTATGACTGGGGACCTCAGAAGGAAGCAGGTAATCTTAAGGATTTTTATGCCCGAAAAGAAAATTATCGCCCTCCACTGGGTTTGAAATCGACACCTTTGCCAACTACGCTACCTATAGACTACGGAGGAGGAACATTTTGGAACCTGAAAATACAAAATGTGTAGATATCAAGGACATGGTCCATTGACTTGACTAATTACACAGTATAAGACGCAAAAAGACCTAAAGGCACATTCACGACAACGACAACGGCAATAGGAAGCAAAGCAGCACTCAATATTTTGGTTCACAACAGCCCGGCAAAGATGTCGATTTTGCGCTTTGTTTCTAGCTGACCAATGATAGTTTTTTAGCTTGCGACTAGAGAGAGCTCTAGCAGCTGTTTTATGTCACGGCCTGCTTGAATAATTTCTAAAGCAAAAAGTCAATACGCACAATATAAACTTAATGTGCTGTGCCCAGCAACGGTCCCACAAGCGGTCGGCGAAGTAAGCAGTAGGGCATGGTCGCTCGGATGGCCAGACATCCAAGGCCGGACACATCCCGCCGCCAGTGACAATATAGATAACCAATCTGCACAATCAACCGACATTTACACCAAAACTTGTAAAATTAGACTATACCTGTAAACCACATTGGTAAATCCGTACTAAACGGATAGATACCGTGGCCACTTTACCATCCGCCTGGGTTAACCCAGGCGACTCGAACTTACTCCTGGAGTCCTGCACTCCCAGCAACGGCAACAGAAATTCAAAACTTGGCAAGTTTTCTTTTGCAGGACCGGAAAAGCTTCCCATCGATTGTGAACACTCCCATTTGAATACATGTATTTTAGCTTTCTCGTTTTGGTTGTCGTTTCAGTTGCTAGTGGTTATGAACCAGCCTTAAGAGTCTACGGGCAGGTCTCTAACGAAACCAGTCAATTCATCATCATCTGTGCAACATCGCGCTCATTAAATATAGATCCATAAAACAACTTATCGTGTCACAATCCTAAATGGTCGAATTTCGAGCAATTCAGTACCAATAAAAAGTAAAGTAAAGTAAAAGTAAAACAACATAACCAAGCGCTTCTGTCAATCACTATGTATATCAAACAAGTGTCACAATATAAAGCACTTAAATCCATATTAAACACGTAAAGAATAAGGTTACTGATACCAACGGTTTTGGCTTCTGTGGGATAATCAGCAGCGTTCATCTCCATTAATATGTCAGTGGTAGGAATGCGCTATGAAAATCTTTCCAGCTTTCATCGCAGGGAACCATGGTTGCCAAATGAGTAAATCAGGGCTCCGAGAGGGAAGCACTGCATATACACTGTAGTCAACAAAGTTTAAATTGAACAGTAAAGGTGCCCTGATTCCGTTCGGTGCTGTGGAATTGGTTAGTAACACGTCACATGAAGATAAAGATTCATCCTAGGCAAAAAGGGAGGTTCTTCTTATCTGTGAACTGTGCGAACACTTCAAATCCTAACCACGGACATTGCAAACTAAAGGACTATGTTTTATTAAGAATTTTGTCATCTTAAACGACGAAAACAAATCTATACGTATAGTGTTGATACCTAGTTTAATTTTATAACTAAGGAAACACGGAAGCTTATACGTCCAAGGCCTTGGATGTCCTTTTCAATGGGTCCTCATTAATCACGTGCAACTGAATGCCCGACAGCTTAGTCCTCCTTGTCGGTGTCCTGCTCCATTTTATTTGTAAGCGCCATAGAATAACAGCACACAAAGTAAACATAACCACGCAAATGACATACCAAACATTGCGTCACACGTAACTCGCATAACAGAATGACGTACTAATTGGCCACAATGACGACAGGAAACCAGGATGTTTATTGGAAATTCGACTTTACTGCAGTATTTATGTTTTGGCTCCAGAACTGCACAGACACATAAATAAGCAAATGTCCATTTCCTGGATATCCTTTATGAGTGAAAATCAACGCTCCATTAATAGATATTACGTTTTAAAGACATAATAATATAACTATCTGACACATCAATCATGATCTTGTGCTCTTCAGGTTTCTACTCTTAAAAACAAAAGATGTTCCACATTTATATACTTACTATGCCCCAAGTTCCAAAAACTAATTTTATAAGTTTTCCCCCTATATGCTTCATTTTCATCGAGTTTCAATACACAGTTGCAGTATAAGGGAATTGACTATAGTAGGGTTAAGCGATAGTCAAATTACTATGAGGTGGTTTTGAAATTCTGTTCTCTTTATATAACAACAAAAAAGTTATGTCCTACGTTTGCAGCACTACCTCTACACATTCTTCAACAAACCACCCAAGAGAAAGTTATTCTTCAATCTATTCTAAGTTTCCTTCTATGTATAATGTGAATAGGAAAATACAATAGCCTTTGAGCGATAGTGCAGTAAATCTTTGGATGCTTTCTCTACGATACCGATGAATAGTACTAAAATAACTTAACCTATAAATTCAGTACATTTTGATTAAATATTCCATGCAGGCGGATGTAAAATGTAATTATGTGCCGTTTAAGTAATTAGAAATTAATACTGCTATATTTTTAACGTGACAACGTCCTATGAGCTGTCAATTTTACATCACCTAGCTAAACTTATAATTCTCAAAATGTATTCAATTAACTATATTAAATGTTTGTGTTGTACAGTGTGTTGACTATTTCTGTTCTATCTATTACAGCTCATTTTAGAAATTGGCACAAAGTAATGCACAAAATCACATTTTACACAGAGTTTATAGCTTAAATTTCTTTTCCTTGGAAAATATTTTCGACACAGGACACAAAAAATTCATGAATATACTGAATATGCTTAGATACTCTGAGAAGTTGGATAATTAATTTATACCAATAGATTTACTCCAAAAAATGTACTATGTTGAAAAAATATATGCTAGTTTTTAAACCAAACTTATAATGGGTTTTGATATTCTGCAAAACTTTAATAAGAAATGAACTTCAAATCGTCTGCTTTACAGATTACGGTATGCGTGAAAAAGAAGCGTACAATACTCCATGCTTCCATGAAAGACACAATTCAACATTTATATAATTAAACTAATGAGTCCTTAAGATGAAATATGTTCTTTAGATATGTATCTTTTAATGCTTTTATAATGTTCTTGATATAATTTCATTATCATATTCAATATTACACCTAATTATTGCTGACTGGGTGTCTACACTAAGATGTGAATGGTATATTTCTGAGTATCTTTCCGCTTATAATAAAACAGTATGATTTTAGTTAAACTTTCCTCTACTATTATTTTCATGATACACAGTGCCTTATTACAAACTCCTGACCGACCACTTCGTGGCTCGCTGCTCATGCTTCGTGGATCATGCGTATAGCGTGCCAGTAATTCAAGCACATAGACTTACATGCATACAATATCCGTAAAGCTTTATCACAGAAGGTGTTGGAAATGAAGTCCTTGTGCTGCCACGCACCTCTCGGATTGTAAGAATACTTCCATTAACACGCATTGCTGCAATTATTACAATTTCAGGACAGAAACTAATGCGTGTTTGCTGCGGCTGGGCAGTTGAGGTGTGCTCTATAGTGGTTTCTTTCTGGCGTCGGTTGGGACGTTAGTTGGAACCAACCTCCTTCAAGGTTTAGGGGTTTGAACCAGAAACGATAGAAACACCGTCCATTCTTGCGAAAGTTGTATTCGGGTCTGGTCGCTCTTTGCGTCTCTCCACTCATCCCTCCCAGGGGATCGCATCAGGGGCACAAGAGCCGGATGGCTTATATACGGTACTAAACCCTTGCGATTCCACAATTTCCACAAATTCCACTCCTGGCATCAGTGTGGCAAAATTACAAAATTCAATTTTTTCTCACTTTATTTCCTTCCAAAACTTTCACGCAAGTACACAGTTCTCTTCTCGTGGTTAACACAGCCTTCAATACTTCGTGATATTACAAATCACAACTGTTTTATTCTCGCAACCTTGACTCCCTCTTTTCTGTGTTTCTTCACTTTGTTGTCTCAAACAGCTGACTTTAACCATACAAGCACACGGGACTCATTGTTTTCTTATCTTCTTTATCTTCTTGTCTGTGCGACCGCACATACGCAGCTGACACACACATACACACACACACACACACACACACACACACACACACACACACACACACACACACACACACACACAAACTAAAAACGGATTACCTCCTTTCGTTGCCTCTCCTCTCGCGCGAGACAAATTGACCTTAGCGTCTCTGATGCACATATCGCCTGTGGTACCAGGCAGCCTAAACCCAACCATCCTTTGTTGTGCGCCGTAGCCGTGGTCACAGTATAATGAGGAACCTGTCTTTTCAAATTTGACCTCAAAACAATCATGAATATACGATATTACAATCGTAATATCGTATATTCTATCGTAAGGAAAATTGTTACAGATGTAAGAAGATTAATAATATAAATAATAATATGAATAATACACGTTATTAATATATGTAGCGCTCCATCTAATGGATCTGCTACCCACAAGTTGGAAATAAAGCATTTTGCAGTGTACTACTAGAACAAATGTTTAAGAGCCGACTAATCTATAAATGCGCTATTAACTTAAACTTCGAGACTTCGTTTAAAGAAGTGTACTGCAGCTAACAAGTAGACGGAGAGGTAAAGTGGTATGGGAAAGATCCATATTTAATTAAGTTGGACCTCTCCCTACTTTTCCGATTCCGTTACACTCATCAAGCAGGTCAATTACAAGTCTAGTGCCTTGTAGCTTCCCAACTTTGCAGATTGGTTCCATTTCGTGGCCTAATTTTAAATGTTGTAGCAATTCTCAGACACATTTTCCTCTACGGTCTGCTAGAGATAGTTTATTTTCTAAAACGGAGTGATAGTTTGTGAAGAATCTAGAGTGAGGCTCCTATTATTGGTCTTTAGGTAAATTAAAATATACTGCTACGAATGACTATGTCCAGTTATTTCTAATGTTACCTTATTTATCTTCTAAAACTGGAGCACAAAAACACAGTTCTACTTTATCATTAACACAATCTACAAATTGGTTGTGACCTTGCACCTCACAACTGTTCTGTCCACACGTAACCCTTCTGTCTTTCATGTCTACTTCTTTCTGTTTCTTTCTTTAAACAGTTGCTTCTGACTATACACGCACTCAGATTGACCGTATATGCACACACACATACACACACACACACACACACACACACACACACACACACTTAAGACTAGTGGCTATCTCGTTCAACACTTAACCACTCCATCTTAACATCTGGCTGCTCTCACCATTTCGACAACCTCATACAGGCAACAATGATGTAGCACGGATTTTTCTTGAACTTCTCCCAAATATGCCGGCAGTCGGACGATTCTCGAACAGTCTGAAAACGTATTCAAGCTGTTCTCGCCAGGAAAGCTTCAGTTCTTATTTTAGTCTGAAAACGCTTTGTTCTACCACACTCATAAATGTCCTTATTCTGATCGCTCCATTGTTTCGCCCACCTACTTATAAGGAGTGATGTGAGGTCACTAACTCCAAGGTTTTTCGAAGGGTGCGGCCGCCCAGTAATGTGTGCTAGCTTGACGTCGAGGGTCTTTGATGGTCACTGTCGGCCGGCATCAAAATAATATGTGATTAAGGAAAAAAACTTCTTGGAGGTATTGGTACATTGTATTTGTAAATAATGCTATCTTGATATCATACTGTTTATTTCTAGAAATGCTCTGAGAGTGTGTCGTTATGATCAGCTTTGAGATAACAACTCCTGTCCGGAAATGCATGGTTTTGACGCTGTAGCGCATTGAAATGTGAGATGGTCGTACGTTCACATTTCATCAATAAACCCCACATCGACCTGTCTACAATAGAAACGGGCTTCGAACTGTGTACCTCCTACGTTATTGCAGAGCCTATATCGGCGGTGGTGAACCTTATGCTCATGACCCAATACGTGCGGCTGTCTTTGAAGATTTTCAATCGCTCCGTGGACTTGAGCCATAAGGTCCTCCGCTGACGTTACAGGAGTACCATAAACCATACTCTTCATACAACTCCACAGAAAATAATCGAGAGGTGTCAGATCTGGCGACTGTGCTGGCCATAGAACTGGTCCTCCTCCATCAATCCATCAATATAAATATACGACGTTCTGGTGATTCCACATATTTACATCAAAGTGTGCTGGAACTCAAGTCGGCCATTTCAGCAGCTGTGTAATGGTACATGTCGCACTGCTCTTAAAAACGCTACTCTACTGGAAACTGCACAAGTAACAGGGTGGGATGTGCACCAGGGACTCTATGGAGCAATTTAAAACATGCGCAGGAATATTATCATGCTCAGGTCACTCATCCCAGTAGGCGATGTCTAAAGGGTTGCATTTCTTCCGTATTAAGGTGCGAAAACGAATGTTAACAAATTTTCACAACCGTTCGTTCTCAAACTTCGACGCTCTTCGCCGTCCAAACCGTGCATTTCCGGACAGGGTTTCGTATCGGAAAATTGTTCAGTTTGCTGTCCTGCATAACAAACTAAGCGTTGTAGGTGTTTTTTGGTACACCCAGTATATAGAAATCCCCATCCAATAAATAGCTCCGAAGGAAAACAATGAAGTCCTTCAAACTACCCAGTGTAAGCTTAATTAGATATATGTACCTTGAGAACAGCTACGCACGAAATTCCGCCTCAAACAACGACAATATAACTAATTCAGAATCCTCACTACTGATAGACATGGACACGATAGGTTCTGACTCTTTCGGTTCACTGAGGATAAAACACAAGCAACAGTTACTACGTCACGTGGCGCAACACAAGATTCACACCAACTTCTCTGCCAGAATGCAGAACATACTCACCAGCCACGACACCCTCAAGCAACAGTACACACTGCTCAGAAATTTCATTTAACAGTACATGCTCCACAATCCAAGAATAACACCAGACGGTCCAATTTAAAAAAAAAAAAAAAAAAAAAAAAAAAAAACGACTTTGACCTATGTGTAATTTTTTATTTATTCAGGCAGCAACTTCAGCTTTACCCCAACTTACGTAGTTGTACTCCGACATTCTCCAAAAATGTCCCATATTGTTGCTTAATTCATGGCCTTCACCTAGCTTCTTACTTTGCTTTGCAGAAAAAAAATTGGTTATCAGTAGATGGCGTCAACCGATTGGCCAACTGGCTAGGTTGACTCTATTGAGGGATGACTAGAATCTTCTGGAAGTTTCCCTTCTACCAGTTTCCCGTTTCTCGAACGATCTGGAGCTTTGTGGAAGACCTGTGCTATATTGTGGATTCGTACAAATAATCCGGTTCATAAGGACTTGATGAGTGGGTTTTGCGTGCGACATAGATTGCGATTCTACAAGCGAGTTTGTGCAGTTCAATGAGTTCTGCTTCCACGAGAGACTAGAGACACGTGTTCGATTCCTCAAAGAGTCTTTGCCCTCCTAAGCAAAAAGGCTGTATCTCAAATTGTTCTCGAAATTGGAGTTTCATGCAACTGAATTGCTACACAACTAATACGTTTATTTCCTATGTATTCTAATAAATAACGTATTTAGAACGCTGTTAAATGAAAGACATTTCTCAAATCGGATGTAATTTCTTAAGCGAATTTGGCGTATCGGTTTTACTTAAAAGAAAAGCCGTATCTCAGACGTACGTCTTTTTTGCATTGTATCTTATTCGGAATGCTTTCTCTGAAAAGGCTCTTCAACTGATTTCTAATATTTGTGCCTGTACAAATAAAGTGTTCCGTCCATTTTTTCCTACAACAGTGGTAATAATAGTGCTTTGAAGCCTCCAGAACTGTATCTACTACACATTCTTTGTAACAATGTTGACGATAAAACATAGTTTAAATCCGGCTGCTCGTAAGGTGTGATTACGTAGTATTTTAATCAATTTAAGTGACGTTAAAGTTGTTTTTAGTTGCACTTAAATCATCTACAATAAAATATTCATACATTTTAAGCTTGGAGATAGCAACCTTGCAGTGTAAGTAAAATAGTTTTATTACTTTTAATCTTATGTTTAATGTATTAATATAATTAAGATTTAAATTAAACTATTTAGATATGTTTTATATTGCAGATTTTAAGATATATAATAATTCTCGAGCAGCAAAAATGTTATTGATGGCTTTAAATAAACAGCTAAGAGAACGATTTTGTAAAAATTCTACGAGACAAGCTAAACATTCAGGTGATAGTGGTGATCCACAGTACAATTCTGGTCCTTTAGGGGACGACAGTGTTAGTGCATCTCTTCTATACCTTCGCCGGCCTTACTTTAAACTGCAATGTAAACAAAGTGCAAAATTGTATTCCTTCGCGGGACTGTACGATTGGCAGACATATGCCACGACTTTACATGTGCGTCATACGAACTGTCATCACTTGGTTGAGTAGCTCCTGGGTTTTGAATTGCATTGCATGAGAACACCGCTGCCATATAAAGAAGAAAGGAGCCAGTATATTCTACATTCTTACATAATATTGTCACCGCGCCCGCCGCATCTAATTGCCGACAGCAGCAGTGTCACCCATCGCATTATTGTCGGCACTACCGCAAAGGAGCCGAAGGAAAGAGACAGAGAATGGCCGCATTGTTGGGGCGCTTGCCGAAAGAGAGAAAGTGATAGAGGCCTCTAGAAGTGTCTGCTTTGTATTTCACCGCAAAATAAGTGAACGTTCCTGAAGCTTCCAGAATAGTGCCTGGAAGATATAAATAGCGGTAAAGTGTGAGAAGAGTCAGTCAGACGTATGTGAAGGTTGAGTAGTCGTGCCGACGGAAAGAAGAGACGTATGAGAAGCGTCGAGGAGTCACACCAAGGAGAAGGAACAGTTCTTTGTGTTACGAATTCGGAGCCGTGCTGTTGGAGAATCGGAAAAGACTTTCTTGTTGTTGCAACGAGTGTACAAACTTACTGTTTACGGAAATAAAAGTGTTTCTTTATCTCGACTACATCTGTCTACTTTACTTCACACCCACACCAAAAAGTCACACTGGTGTCAGAAGTGGGATTCGTCGAATTGCTTCTAGTTTCGTTACTTCGTCGTTAGAAGTTGCAACGTTAGAACCAAGATGGAGGGAGATTCGGAAACCAGGATGATGGCAATGATGAAAGAATTATTCGCCGAGCTGAAAGAGATGAAGACGGCAAACGATAACCTCGCTGCCAAAATGGAAACGTCAAACGACAACCTCGCTGCCGAGCTGAAAGAGATGAAGATGGAACAACTCGGTGAACTGACTGGCGTGACGGATGACGTGGAAGAACTCTGCGAAAAGGTGGAAGACCTCTGCCAGCACGTGGACGTCGTGGAGGACGACGGGGAACGTCTTGGCGCCCTGGTAGTAAGAGTTGACGAGAGCGTCAAAGTACTGGATGCCAGGGGCAGACGGAATAGCGCGGAGCCGGAGAGGGAGCACCTAGTGGCCGAGGCGACAGTTGCGCCCGTTTCAGATGATGTGAGGGAAGACGTGAAACAACTCGGCGAACTGATTGGCGTGACGGAAGACGTGGAACAACTCGGCGAACTGATTGGCGTGACGGAAGGCGTGGAAGAACTCGGCGAAAAGGTGGAAGACCTCTGCCAGCATGTGGACGTCGTGGAGGACGACGGGGAACGTCTTGGCGCCCTGGTAGTAAGAGTTGACGAGAGCGTCAAAGTACTGAGTGCCAGGGGCAGACGGAATAGCACAGACCCGGGGAGGGAGCACCTAGTGGCCGAGGCGACAGTTGCGCCCGTTTCAGATAACGAAAGTGTCCGTCTCGGGGAAGACAAAGGGGCAGTTCAGGGACGTCGTCGAGGATCCCCTGGAGGAGTGTGTCGGGTACGTAACCAACCAGGATATGACGTGGAGGACGATCAGCAGGGAAGCGCACAAGCAGGCGAGCAACACGCGAGAACCGACTTGGCGTGTGACATGGGAGGACCGTCGGAGCCATCCAAGCACCTGACGCATAGTGCCGTGAACGGAAGAATGGTGGACATCATCGTGGACGGCAGGATACAGGAGAGGCCGTGCCGAGCACGAGTGAACACGAGTGCAGCGGTGGACGCGACTCGCGGGGATGTGGCGGGGTTTGTTGCCAGACCCATCGGAAGCAAGGTGGCTGCGAAGGTGCGCCAGAGAGGTCGGCGGACACGGTACCCAATGAGCCGTTTCCAAGTGCGCAGGATGGCCCGTCAACACACCAGGAAGAAAGATAACTGGATGAGGGACCGCCAAGACCGGCGGTACTGTTGCAGAATTTCGAAGCAGGATGGCATACATCGTCCTACCCGGACCAAGGGACACTATCCAACAGCGATACCTAGGATCGTGCCTCCTGGAGAAGAGGTTCGATGGGTTAGTCCATCGGGGCGCAAGGGAGATGCCGCAGTGATAGTGCTGGTCGGGACGACCAACTCTGAGGAGGGAGCAGTGTCACCGCGCCCGCCGCATCTAATTGCCGACAGCAGCAGTGTCACCCATCGCATTATTGTCGGCACTACCTCAAAGGAGCCGAAGGAAAGAGACAGAGAATGGCCGCATTGTTGGGGCGCTTGCCGAAAGAGAGAAAGTGATAGAGGCCTCTAGAAGTGTCTGCTTTGTATTTCACCGCAAAATAAGTGAACGTTCCTGAAGCTTCCAGAATAGTGCCTGGAAGATATAAATAGCGGTAAAGTGTGAGAAGAGTCAGTCAGACGTATGTGAAGGTTGAGTAGTCGTGCCGACGGAAAGAAGAGACGTATGAGAAGCGTCGAGGAGTCACACCAAGGAGAAGGAACAGTTCTTTGTGTTACGAATTCGGAGCCGTGCTGTTGGAGAATCGGAAAAGACTTTCTTGTTGTTGCAACGAGTGTACAAACTTACTGTTTACGGAAATAAAAGTGTTTCTTTATCTCGACTACATCTGTCTACTTTACTTCACACCCACACCAAAATGTCACACTGGTGTCAGAAGTGGGATTCGTCGAATTGCTTCTAGTTTCGTTACTTCGTCGTTAGAAGTTGCAACGTTAGAACCAAGATGGAGGGAGATTCGGAAACCAGGATGATGGCAATGATGAAAGAATTATTCGCCGAGCTGAAAGAGATGAAGACGGCAAACGATAACCTCGCTGCCAAAATGGAAACGTCAAGCGACAACCTCGCTGCCGAGCTGAAAGAGATGAAGATGGAACAACTCGGTGAACTGACTGGCGTGACGGATGACGTGGAAGAACTCTGCGAAAAGGTGGAAGACCTCTGCCAGCATGTGGACGTCGTGGAGGACGACGGGGAACGTCTTGGCGCCCTGGTAGTAAGAGTTGACGAGAGCGTCAAAGTACTGGATGCCAGGGGCAGACGGAATAGCGCGGAGCCGGAGAGGGAGCACCTAGTGGCCGAGGCGACAGTTGCGCCCGTTTCAGATGATGTGAGGGAAGACGTGAAACAACTCGGCGAACTGATTGGCGTGACGGAAGACGTGGAACAACTCGGCGAACTGATTGGCGTGACGGAAGGCGTGGAAGAACTCGGCGAAAAGGTGGAAGACCTCTGCCAGCATGTGGACGTCGTGGAGGACGACGGGGAACGTCTTGGCGCCCTGGTAGTAAGAGTTGACGAGAGCGTCAAAGTACTGAGTGCCAGGGGCAGACGGAATAGCACAGACCCGGGGAGGGAGCACCTAGTGGCCGAGGCGACAGTTGCGCCCGTTTCAGATAACGAAAGTGTCCGTCTCGGGGAAGACAAAGGGGCAGTTCAGGGACGTCGTCGAGGATCCCCTGGAGGAGTGTGTCGGGTACGTAACCAACCAGGATATGACGTGGAGGACGATCAGCAGGGAAGCGCACAAGCAGGCGAGCAACACGCGAGAACCGACTTGGCGTGTGACATGGGAGGACCGTCGGAGCCATCCAAGCACCTGACGCATAGTGCCGTGAACGGAAGAATGGTGGACATCATCGTGGACGGCAGGATACAGGAGAGGCCGTGCCGAGCACGAGTGAACACGAGTGCAGCGGTGGACGTGACTCGCGGGGATGTGGCGGGGTTTGTTGCCAGACCCATCGGAAGCAAGGTGGCTGCGAAGGTGCGCCAGAGAGGTCGGCGGACACGGTACCCAATGAGCCGTTTCCAAGTGCGCAGGATGGCCCGTCAACACACCAGGAAGAAAGATAACTGGATGAGGGACCGCCAAGACCGGCGGTACTGTTGCAGAATTTCGAAGCAGGATGGCATACATCGTCCTACCCGGACCAAGGGACACTATCCAACAGCGATACCTAGGATCGTGCCTCCTGGAGAAGAGGTTCGATGGGTTAGTCCACCGGGGCGCAAGGGAGATGCCGCAGTGATAGTGCTGGTCGGGACGACCAACTCTGAGGAGGGAGCAGTGTCACCGCGCCCGCCGCATCTAATTGCCGACAGCAGCAGTGTCACCCATCGCATTATTGTCGGCACTACCTCAAAGGAGCCGAAGGAAAGAGACAGAGAATGGCCGCATTGTTGGGGCGCTTGCCGAAAGAGAGAAAGTGATAGAGGCCTCTAGAAGTGTCTGCTTTGTATTTCACCGCAAAATAAGTGAACGTTCCTGAAGCTTCCAGAATAGTGCCTGGAAGATATAAATAGCGGTAAAGTGTGAGAAGAGTCAGTCAGACGTATGTGAAGGTTGAGTAGTCGTGCCGACGGAAAGAAGAGACGTATGAGAAGCGTCGAGGAGTCACACCAAGGAGAAGGAACAGTTCTTTGTGTTACGAATTCGGAGCCGTGCTGTTGGAGAATCGGAAAAGACTTTCTTGTTGTTGCAACGAGTGTACAAACTTACTGTTTACGGAAATAAAAGTGTTTCTTTATCTCGACTACATCTGTCTACTTTACTTCACACCCACACCCAAAAGTCACAATATAAAGAATAATGCATTACAAAACGCATCATATGCAGTGCACGTTTAAACGACTAAACCCTTCCAATAAAACGAAGTTGACAGTTATGATCTGGGAATTATTTAACGTAACGTTAAATAAGCAAAATAAACTGTTGAATCGCTTTCTTAGATTTCACGAAGCCTGGTAATAATCATTATAGTCTAAATATGACACATTTTACATTGCTTGAAATTGCAAACATATAAAAATATAACTATACGTCATGTGGTGGAAGAAGAATCGTTTTGGAAATCAGATGACGTATTTAATGACTTACACTTTTCTGCTGTTGCAAGCTTTAAAGTGTCCTGAAATAAGCACCTGACTTCAGTTAGTTTAAACGTTCTGTTGTTTATGGCAACATAGCCCTTTACAAGCCTCCACACTGATTCTACTGGATTCAAAACACATCAGTAAGAAGGGAGTATAACACTTTGTGGCCAGCCTGTTAGATTATGGAACCAGCAACAACCTGACCATAATTTTTGTTTACGTTTGCTAACTTCACTTGAAATTTCAGTTCGTCTTTCACCATGTCTGTTGTGTATACAATCAATCCCTTTGGTAGCCGACATCCATCCATTGGATAATCCTTTTTCAGCCTCTGTTTGGTGGAATGAGAGTTCTCATAACACTGTGCAAATACGTTTAAGACAATTCGCTTTTCACCACTTTGTAATGGTGTTTCTTGGCGATGCTTTACGTACTCCACGTCAACGCCATTTTCAACAAACTGTATGCTCCACTCCTTTACTTCTATGGCTGCATGCACGTTCATTTCGTATCGCAGTTAATAACAATAATTTTTTCCCCTTCGTGGTTCACAAACGGAGGGCAAATAGGGAAATGTCTTAACACCTGGTGAGTACAGTTCGCCAGGTCTGTGTCTAGAAGGTGCCACACATTAAAATTAACCCTTAATGTATCATGAAAATAATTAAGTATAAATGTTCAGGTTTTAAACATGTTTATTAAGAGCGCAAACAGAATCATAATTAACACACCAATTTGGCAGAAATAAACGTTCGTCTATCTAATATCTTTAGGTGAGCAATTCTTGTATCTATATTCCGAGCATCTTGGAACGCCTCTAACGATTTGGATCAAATTTTTTATTCTGATAAGTTTTTGCTTATTAAGTTTATCTATATAGGTGTCTGCTGAGAAAACGCAATTTTACAGCAAAAAATTGATTCACGCTTCAACAGGGCAATTCTTGTACATGTATTCCCCGTATCTCAGAAATGGCTCCAACGATTTGGTTCAAATGCTGTATACACATGAAATTTTGCTTTTTAAGTTTACCTATATATGTAGATGTCTTTCCTGAAAGAGAAATGCGATTTTACACAAAAAATAACGTTTTTATTCCGTGTTATACAGAGCAATTCTTGCATATGTTATGTGTCTCTCAAAAACGGTTCTATAGATTTTGATCAAATTTTGTGTTCAGATAAGGCTTTGCTTCTTAAGTTTATTTGCCTGCAAAAATGCGATTTAATATAAAAAATGCTTTTATTCTCTCTTCTGCAAATTATACAATTTTTGCTGTCTGAAATAGAAGCCCTACGTATTACTTTCACGCTGTTTTCTCCACTCAAATTCAGGTAACACATTCAAACCTCTTTCTCTATTCACTCTACTGTAAAGAATTTTCCATAAAAACGCGATTTTACACCCAAAATTTTTTTATCCCCTCTTTTAAAATACGTCTGCATGTTTGAAATGCAAATGCTACATATTTCATCCACACTGTCTTCTCTACTCAATTTTAGATAACACATTCAGATCCCTTTCTCTACCCACTCTTCTATAAACAACTCTCAATAACAAACGCTATTTTACACCAATTTTTTATCCCCGCTTTTGAAATAAGTCCTAATCGTGTTCTGCATGTTTGAAATAGAAATGCTACTACATTCACACTGTTTTATCCACTCACTTTTAGGTAACACATTCACACCTCTTTCTCTACTCACTCTTTTACAAATAAGTCCTACAATTTTCTTTGGAATAATGATTTTTAAAAGTATTACATTCATACTGTTTTTCTACTCACTTTTAGGTAACACATTCATATCTCTCTATTCACTCTTCTACAAATAAGTCAACAATTTTGTGCATGTTTAACACAGAAATGCTACGTATTACATTCGCACTGTTTTCTCTACTTACTTTTAGGAAACGCTTTCATATCTGTTTCTCTACTCACTGTTCTAGAAATAAGTCATACAATTTCCTGCATGTTCGAAATAGAAGTTCTAGATATTACATTCACAGTTTTCTCTACTCTTCTACAAACAATTCATATCATCTATGTACACACACACACACTCACACACACACACACACACACAGACACACACACACACGCACACACACATGTATACATGTAACTGTTAATCTCGAAAACCACTTAACCGATCACCTCGAAATTGGACATGTATATGTATCTTTTATGGAGAAAGCTTTTATAGTTACCATTTTACTACACAATATATTACTTTCACATGGTTTTCCACTCACTTTTCTGTTACATAGCACATTCATACATCCTGTTTGCCCTTCAGCATACAATTTTCTATGATTGAAATATAAATGCAACGTATTACTTTCACACGATTTCCTCTACTAATTCTTGCTATACGAGATACAACCACTCTTCTATCGCTACTCGCCCTTTAATATACAATTCATACAATTTGCTATATGTTTGAAACAGAAATACAACGTATCACATTCATACCATTTTCTCTACTCACTTTTGTTTTAGGTAACAATTCACATGTTATTCTCTCTCGTTTATCAACTTCACACACACCAACGTCTATACATATTGTATATTGAAGAGTGAATATACTCCAAAGCCGGTTGGGTACATCTAGTGGTTTTTCATAGAGAAGGTTTTTATGCAATTCATTTTACCACGACAACGTATTACATTCACATGGGTTTCCCTAGTCCCTTTTCTTTTACGTAATACATTTACATCTCTTTCTCTACTCACTCTTCTATAAACAATCCATACATTTTTCCGTACATTTGAAATATAGGTGAAACGTATAACATTCACGCGGTTTTTCTACTCATTCTTCTTTTACTAAACAAAATCACATTTCTTTCGCCACTCCCTCGTCGACGAACAATTCATACAATTTTCTATGCGATTGAAACAGAAATACGTATTACATTCACACTGTTTTATCAACTAGCTTTTCTCCCTGTAGTATTCGTTGTTGTTCAACAGTGCGTTTGCTCAGTGTCTTTCCGGTGTTTTAATAAAAAATAAAGACGTAGTTAAAGCTAAAGTTGTCACAATTGGTGTCAGGAGTGCGACGAAAACCACGATACAAAAAAATTGATGAAACACATGTTAGACAAGATGGACATAATGGGAAATGAAATGAATTCCGGAATGAGGCAGTGGAAACAAAAATGAAAGCCGAATTGAAAAATGTAGGCTACGGAATGAAAAATATAGAAACAAAAATGGACCAAATGGAAACAAAAATGGAAGCCGGATTGGAAAATGTAAACTTCGGAACCGAAAAGATGAAGACTGGAATGTCCAATATGAAAATAATTAAGAGTACTAACGAGCGACTGGCCGGGATTAAGGAAGCCATGGAAGAACTCCACGAAAAGATGAAGGATCTTGGCCAACGTGTTAACGCCCTGGAAGATAGGGTCGACCGCAGCACCAAAGAACTGAACTCCATAATGGAACTAATACTCTACGAAAACCTCAAACTAAGTGGATATCTATGGGGCAGGCCTGCGTTCAGCAGTAGACGTTTTGCGACTGAAATGATGGTGCTTAAGAAATATTTATGTGTATCTCTATATCTCTTGTATCTCGGAAGTGACTCCTAACAATTGCGACAAAAATATTTATTTAGTTAACCTTTTGCTTTTAAAATTTATCTAAATAAAGATCTTCTCCCAAAGAATAAGATTTTACAAAAAAGGTGTGTGGGGAATGCCGAGCGAAGCGGTCGCCCAGGTACGGTTAACTGAACTCTCATGATTACTATCCCTAAACACTGAGAACCTAGGCATAAGTTCTTCTTTATGGCAGCCTGAAAAGGAGTTCCAGTTTTGCTCATGCACAGGACTGCACCACAAGTTTGACAGCTCCATTTAGTGCGTTGTGGAATTTTGGCACCATAAAAATCTTCTTGAAGTACCTGAACTAGGTATATGAGCAGCTTTATCAAGGCGTTTAGTCCGGAGCACATAATCTTGAAGTGTTTGACAACTGAGATCTGTGATACGATTTATTGGTGTTGATTGCGATGCACATAAAAGATCTGAAAGCACATGGAACAGGAACTCCTTGAGGTTCATTCATTTCTGTGTTCAAGTCTCAAAAATCATGTTAGCATTGGCCACTGTGACAGCCAGGGAGCGCCATATTATTCGGTGTCACCACTTTTTGCTCTTTCTGTCAGGTTCGTAGCAGGATTTAAGCATATGAGCACTATAGTATTTAGCTAACGCAGGGCACAAAATTACTGTCTCGGATCCATCCTTGTTCTTTCTAGAAACCACAGAAGCATCAAACCCTTGCAGGAACTGTGAACCTTTTCTGTCCTTCCAAAGATGGTCAGCAACCAAGCAACCAACCATTGAGCATCTGTAGAACTCTAGCCTTTCTATTTCCTTTTCTGCTGTAAAATCAGATTGAAATCGAATCCTTCCCTTCTCACAAGCATATAGACTATGTTCCTTCAAATATGTCACAGAGATAAAATAATTGTCAAAATAAACTTCATGGGCTTTCCACGCAATTCTTCTGCAAGTGCTGGCAACCCTTTCTCCAAGGCACTCTCCAACAGAAACTCTTATCCTTCTTCTACATATTTCAGACTGGGAAACATACCAACCTTCGTTCGCTCAAACCCACATTTTATAGCCACGTTTTATCTGCTTTTGTGGCATCTACTGCTTCAGACTTGAACGTGCTTTGAATATTATCACTGACTGACCAATCACTTGTCTCTTTGTTGGTTTGTATGAGAGTAGTAATGATTTTCCCAGAGATTGCAGCATTGGATGTGCTATCTACAGTTTACTAAAGGATTTTCTCCCCTTCCCTTTCATGTTGGTTGTTAGTGTTTAAATGTGCATAAGTCAATAGCCATGAAAACTGGTGTGTAGACGTGATAAGATCAATATAGTTACGGCTTATCATTGGATCTGAGAACCAGCAGTTGGTATAGCTGGGTAGCTTTTTCACTCCCGTCAAAGGACTCGTTTCAATATAATTTATTTTCCCTTTATTTGTAGGTTGAAAACTAGTCGATCCTTTCTGCGTTATACACAGATTGATGTCGTACGCCATATGCTGAAAAAATACTGGAGGAAATAAGTACTTTGGCACCAGTAGCACTTGAAAATTGAACAGTAATTTTCTGAATCGGATGGTTTTACTCAAAATTACTTTTTCTCTCGGCTTCTGAGTGCCTGTACCTTTTTATTCTCTGCGATATTTCCCGCGCAGAACACCAGGGTGAATTTCCTCGGGTAAATTACCCTAAAGAATATCGCAACTTGCGCTTTCAGAAATGTATGATCCTGCATCACTCGGTGACTCCGTAAAGCATGATTAAGTCACTGTTCACCTGATCTGCACGAAGATTCCAGGCGCCATTGATGGGAAAGTTACCGCCTATGCTCTTCACTTGCCGGTAGTTACAATCTGAAATCACGCACAATTTTTGCGATTACTATGGCCCAGTTGACCAAAATGCTGATGTGTGAAGTGTGTTTCAACAATTAACGAAAATGTTAGACTGCATGTGGCTATATGAAGCACACACTGCTTCTAATGCTACCAGCACTTACCTGTCAAAGCAGCCATTTTCCTTTATCGGAGTTGATAAAGGCAAGCGAGGTGGTACCGTTAGGAGATCACTGTGGAGCTACGTACATATCGTTAAAAGGGTGGTTTTGAATTACAACTGATAAACAAAGCGTTAACGATGAAGTTATTCGTCAACAGTTCCAACTCAACCATATCGCTTTACCGCAGAGAACATACACCTAATCGGCTTTACCTCAGTGATTTGACACTAACTGCCGTACACAAAGACCTTTCGCTCAAAGTGCTAGTTATAAATGCTCATGAGATAAGTACAGAGTAGTAGCAAAGGAAATAAATATATCCTTTGCTAATCTGGGTCACGAAAAATATGTAACCGTGAAGAATTTAATCTGATAACGAACCATAATAAGGTCAAACTTCATGCTAATTGTGATAATTGCAAAAGGTCAGATATACACATATTTAAAGCACCTAAGTTTAGAGCAAAATACAGAGAGCATGATGAAAAAATTAAGAAAATGGCAAAGTAGTTTACCGTGCAGATATTAAGAAAGCAATGTTACCAAGCTTGGGAACATTAAAGGTTACTGTATTTGCTAACCAGTTAACAGTGCATAATGAGAGATTTGTTCCTATTGAAAAAATAGTAAACATTCCATTGCAGCTCTTGGGCATGAAGCTCCTTTAAAAGAAACTAAGAAAGATATACAGTGCTGTTCATGAAAGTTGCAACACCGTGAAAGAATTCCCCGAATGAATCCAAGTTGATGGATTTGTAGAACAGCGTGAGAACAATAAGTGATTAGGATCGCAGAGGCATAGGGTACATGCAGGCTGAGCAGAATTCTTGTGTTTATTCTACAAGGTCAACGTTGCACCAAACATAATTTTTGAAGAAGTGTTAAACAAGGTGCAAAAGGTAAGGTAAGGACCCTATGCCCCGTCAATGTCACGGGTGCGATATCAGGTTGTGAATGGGTTCGAGCGGAGCAGATTGATCGGTCTCAGGAAAGGCGCTTGTCACACCGAGACCAGCTGCTGCGACAGTGATGCGGGTGCGGCAGCATTGGATAGAAAGGGGTTGTTGGGAGCAAAGATGGGGTACCGGACCATAAAAGATTATCACAGCACGGGATGAGGTCATTTTGTCCGCATGGCCATCATGGACCGCACAGCTTCATCTGTAGTGTTACCTCCACGCTGGAGCTCTGCACCAGGTGTAAGTCTACCTTAATTGACGATGCATCGCCGTCTGCTATGGATTGGGCTGATTGCCCAATGTCATTATGTCCGCTTCCATTGTTAACTGCAATGGGCACATGCATGCCGTCACTGGCGTGTTGAGCGGCAAAGTGTAATCTTTTGAGACTAGTCCCGCTTAACAACCTATCCAATAATGATGCCCGCATACGTGTTCAACGGTACCGTGGTGAGCGCGATCGGTAGGCCTCTATTGCTGAGTGGCATAGCACATAAATTCCTGGTGTGATGGTTTAGGGCGCCATCGATTACGACAACCGGCTCAGCCTCCCACGAATTAAGGGCAATTTGACAGCAACCGGTACAAAGGCAGGTTTTACAGCCCGAGGTACTCCTCTGCTTCAGGCATCTCCACATGCCTTATTCCATCAGAAAGAGCCCGGCCACATGTTGCGAGGAATGCACAAGCATTCTTCTAAAATCGACGGGCACCACGGGCTTGCACGTTCGCCTGAGATGTCGCCCATCCAAAACACCTGGGATGTGTCTGGTCCACAGCTATCGTCACGATCCTCCCGTAACCAGTTCAATGTTTCTGGGCTCCCATACCAAGTGAGTGGAGGAACATCCTAAGGGAACGTATTCTGAATCGGTTTGATTTCATGACAAGACGTTTAGCAGCTCTAATTGAGCGCGTGCAAGCTACGCCAAAGAGAGAATATTCAGGCTCAAAAGTCGTGTATAGATTTGTAAAATTATTCATCTGAATTTTTTTTTTTGTAATGTACCTAATCTGTGGTATAAATTTCAATCTGCGTTTCCTTCTTGCTTTTGTAGTTTTTACAAACCGTAGTGTAACAAGCCCTTTCTCTCACTTTGTGAAAGCCAAGAGAGATTACTCAAAAATAACTCTCTGGCTAGAGAACTGCAGATCACAAAATAAAACTTGAACGTTTTCTCATTTTTGATTTTCATGGTAAATTGAAATTAAACTAGTGCTGATGGAATTTTAGTATTTTTGAACTGGAAATACCTTCATGGATGCTGATTCATTTCACCACACAATGGCAATTATAAATAAATAGGTGTGAAAATAAGCTGTATGATTTTGCAGATTATGTAGATGATGTAAAGGCAGCAGCACATCAGACGGAAGTTTTAGCACTGGAATTTCAGCTTTTTCCTATTTGGCCTGATTATTCCTCACAGTACAAATTGAATCAGATTCAACCAAGGCTATATGTGCATGATGCAGTTGAAATAATCGTTTCCAGAGGAGTTTACAATATGAAGTATAGAATTGAATTCTATGGTGAATTATTCAGCAGCAATTTATTAGTTGTAAAAATGATTAAAAGCGAAAACTGCCAGCATACGAAAAGCAACAAGTGCTTCAAACCTCTACTGGGAAGAATCAAACTATAATTACAAATTTAGGTAGTTTGACGAAGTCGACCAAACTGGCGTTTTGAGAAGATCGACCAATGAACAAACAAAAGTAAATTGTGAAATTGTTTTTTATATACACCTTTGGATGCTAGTTATTAAATCATACTTCTGCTGCAAGTTATTTTTAAGATACAATTTATCTATTATTCAATTTAATATGAAACATATACATCATGTGCAAGACGTTACCTAGTGGGTAAGAGAATAGACAAATAATGCAAATTATACAAAATTATATATTTGTATGGGAGCTTGTTAAAGGTTAACGTTTTTCTAGCTTCTTTTCAAGGGTAAAATTAGTAGTGGATCTCATATCAGCAAAACAGTATTTGATATATTTTAATTCAAAGGTTTATATACTATAATATTTTGTTCTGTATTTATTTGCCAATTAGCATGGAAATAATTATCTTAGATGCAACCTACAGCACAGTAAAGCAAAATTTGTAATGAAAACCATACAAGTAAAGTTCACGTAGTTTAATTTTGACTGACATAATTAAATAGGGCACATCTCAAGTTTTGCTTAATAGGTTACTTGGCAAGATTGACGTATATCTCTCTATGCCTTCAAATAATGCCTCTAGCTTTAAATAATGACACATAGTAATATGTCAATCCAATTTAATACAGACAATGAAAAAATAGCTGAACAAACTTTCAGTAAGTGGACTTTAGTAATTGTTCAAATCCTTCATACTAAAAAATAATGAAATATTGAGATACGCCCTTTTGGCTTAGGAGAGCAGCTCATTCAAAGTAAAATCTACTTTGTACATACTTAATTACCGGAAAAGTGATGAAATAGGGAAAACTGTCACAGATCATGTTAGTAAAGTGAAAGGGTCAACTGGATGAAGTCCCAGTGAAACTTGGACTGGATCACATTACCGACGTGACAGTGAGAACTTAGTAAAGTGACAGTGGGGACTAAACAAAGTCACAAAAATATAACATAAGCTCTTTGCTTCCTTCTATGCATGGAACAAAGATATATTCCATACTTTACATTAACTTCTTCAATTTCAGTTGACTGTCGACTTCCAATGCTGTAAGTACCTTAAGTGACAGGCTTCATTTGTTATGATTAATTCAATTACAAACTGAAAGGGTTATAACTGTCAAAAATATTTCAATGTATGGAAACTTGTTGAGGTTCAGTTATGGCAACAATGCATACATGATTTGATTGTCGTTTAGCCACCGTTCCGGTGCATCTTTAGAGTAACTGCTCAAGCTCAATTATGGGAAAGAATTAAGCATGTTAATCAGTAGCACAAACTCCGTTTATCAGCTCACTACCTGAATAATCCAATAATGAAACTAAGTGACACCGCGTCAGAGGCACTCAAGGTCAAGCTACCTCACTCCAGTGCGCGGCATTTCCAGACTGTTTGCAAACTATCTATAATCGCTCCACTGTTAGATCCGCACTTGATCTAAACACAAGCCATCAACAACGAACTCACAATACGCCGAAACCAAAGCAACCATAAAATATAGTACCTTAAATATCGGCGATTATCTGTGAGTTTTCAAGATGTACGATAACCCTGGTAAAGACTACTTAAATGTAACGCAATATTTCCAAAATTCCTGAGTAAATATCGTTCTGTTACAACATAAATACGAGGTATGAGTCCACGTGGTGTTTGTTCTGTGTTAGTCGCAGGTAATAACATCAGGTTAACGCGGAGTGATACAAGGGGCGGATCTAAAGGCTGGATGGAGTTATAGGTACTGCCGGATTGTTTGTAAGAGATTAGAGAAACGGTGAATATCAAGAAAAATGTTTGCTATGTCATTCTGGTCTCTACAAGCTAGTCGAGACGGCGAAAGGAGTGGATATTTTTATGCAGTCGTGAGTGTGAAATGACACAGTGATAGGAGAGTATGTGTTTGTGTTTGTGTGTGTCTGTGTGTGTGCCGGGGGGGGGGGGGGTGTAGTCGTCCTAGAAAGATAATTGAGTGTGTGCCGTCAGGGGCAGTTTTGGGACATTTAATCGTCGCGTCGGAGTTGTTGGTATTGTGAGAAGCAGCTTTAGTGAGTGTAATCGTCGAAGCCAGCTGTCACACAGAGAGAACTGAAAGACAGAGAAGTATCAAGTTTGTGATGGGACGTATGAGCTACAGGGTCATGAAGAGCTATAGCCTGTGTTAACGATAAAACAGAACTGTGGTTTGTGCTTCAATTTTGTAAGAGAAATAAAGTGCCAGGGAAGGTTAACTGGGTTTGTCATTTTGTTTTTATTAACATGAAGTAGTACAGGAAATCCAGCAAATCTACAAATCGACAATCAACAAATCAACATCTTATATTTGTATACCTGCTTCCTGAGTGAATACGTTGAAACTAAGATGATAAATTCTGTGGCTTTGTGTACCATTGGGAAAATTTATAATTTTCTAATGCCCTGTTACACACATGGCATACTTCTGTGATGTTGGGGTAACACCGAAAGGACAGCTGAAGAAATGTAGAAGAGTGGAGGTAGATAGTGCGCCCTCCAGAGGCGGTACATATCAGAGGACTATCCGTTAAGGAAACAGGAGCGCTATGGCCCCTGGGCATTGCAATATTTTGCATCGTGACATATTGCCCAAGTTGCGAGCGTGATGGGTCGTGCATCAACCCGTAACTCGGACCTTGCTTCGTCATCCCTAGCGGCGACGAATTTCCTTCGCATCATCATTCAATCTCACGTTCCACGACGCTTGCGGTTTCCCCTGGTGAGCGGACATCTCCAACTTCTGGCAAATCTGCAGGAATAAGATCGATCTGGGACCCGCATGGAAATTGAACGTTGCAATAAATAAAGTTTGAACCATTCACAACGAGTGGGTCTTTTGCTGGAGGCCCAAGAAGACTGCATCTGCAGGCCACTACTGCATTGCGGGTTGCTTTGTTGCGGGTAGTGTTTGCAACATATGGAAATGCAATTCTTCTCCTAGCGCAGCAGAAAATAGTCAGCTTAAAAATATCTTATAAGTGTTTAAATAAATTTTCCAGTATTATTATTATTATTATTATTATTATTATTATTATTATTATTATTATTATTATTATTATTATTATTATTATTATTATTATTATTATTATTATTATTATTATTATTATTATTATTATTATTATTATTATTATTATTATTATTATTATTATTATTATTATTATTATTATTATTATTATTATTATTATTATTATTATTATTAATTTTTTTAATTTTTTTTTATTTATTTTTTTTATTTATTTCTTTTAAACTGGTTCTACAAATCTCTCTAAGAATGACAGTTTCTCCGCAGTTCATATTAATCAACAATTCCACCAGAATGGTTTCAGTTAGGTACGTTAGAATACATTATAGGCTGAGAAGCTACTAAAGTGAATAAAAGATATATCGATATCTAAAGCAGGTGGCTAATGTGTGGCTGCAGCTGTAACATTAGATTCTCGCCGTGAAGGTCACACTACTCTCCCAAGCTCAAGAAACGGTCTTGGTGTAAACAAGTGCAATACCACAGCCGCAATACGCTTTTAACCGAATGTAAACAGTTAATTACTCCACTACATGTATTATTATCCATTTTTACATCAATAATATGGGTGGAGAATCATTTCATTTAAAAATAACAAATAGCTGAAATGTATTATCATAGGCATGCAGACAACACAAACATGTTCCTTATTAGTTGTTGGTTCTATTGATATGCCACCTTTAGCGTCTAGGTCATATCGAGTCTTTACCTTTGGAACAATTGCTTATGGCAGTGATGTTCACTCGTTTTTTACTACTGGTGTTAATGTTTGGTTTTCCTCATATTTACACATACACACACACGCACACACACATTCACACTTTCTTACATACTTCCAGACTCTAAGGAGGGTGGGTGATAATCCTACCTCACGCTTTTTATTACTTAAATATAATGCAAGGAGCTTCAGACTTTGGAAAGGGTTACATTTTGCATTTCCATTTTTGAATGACCTACATTATACCGTAACATTATGTAATGTCATAATAGAAGTCACAACTACTCGAAGAAAGCTACCGCAAACCAAATGAATGCTTCAGTGCTGTACACATCGATCTTGCTGCCCTCTACCGGCTTTAAATTAAATGACATAGTGTTTAACTTATGTCGACAAATTTACCTCTTGGAGGAAGGGTATACTCGTTTCAAACATTACAGCTCGAACAGTGTTGCTCTTGTTTTATCACAGACGGTTTCCGAGATTTTCTGGCCCACTACGACAAGGTCTGACAAGGTACATGGTTCAAAATACAGGTATTTGTAAAGTTAGCATGAGGAAAGAATATCCAGCACATTACATAACATCGCAAAGGTAAAATGAAAAGACTCCACAAAACTTTAAAGGCAGCCACCAGAGCTCACAATTCTGTTCATTAGACTGATACGCTACCAATTCATTGTTTCTACACTTCCACATTTTCCTTCGCAAGTGACCTATGGAAAATTAACTATACTACCAGGCGAACCTTTTACTGAGCCGAGAATTAATATGGAACCCGGTGCTATTGCAATTTACCTGAAACCACAGATGCTACTTTTAAAGCCTATTAAGTCTATTGGTCGCTAAGGGCCAGAGACATCCGTGTGTTTATTTAACCTTCCAGTGGTCGGTAAGGGCCCGGGAGACCCCTACGTTTATTTAAACCCTCTAGTTTTGGAATGAACACACCGAGGCAATCGCCTGACTAGAACATCTAATATTACACCTTACTCGACTCTTTGCTGGTGCGATAACCTGATCTGTTTATTTCTTTAGCTCCAAGAAGGACAAATCGACAGTTATGCATCGCAGAGATCAACCAAATTTGTGCGCCTACTCTTATTACATATTGCTGACATGTTTTTTCCTCGTTAGTTATGCAATATTGCTTTGCTATTGCAAGCAGTATGTTACTACTTCTACAAACAGGAGTATGATCTGCAAAACCCCAAGAATTTGGAAGAAGTGCATCATCTAACTTGGGATGATGATGCCTTACACGTGTATGGCAATTTATGTGAATCAGATGTTTCCAATTCTGAAGATGAACTGAAAACGCGATCTTTAGAAGAGAAACCGATCATAAAAAAAGAGGATAAAGCCAACCTTTGTGACAATAACATGTATTTTGTAGATGACATCATATGATTGTCAAAGATTGTTGTTATTATTATTATTATTATTATTATTATTATTATTATTATTATTATTATTATTATTATTATTATTATTATTATTATTATTATTATTATTATTATTATTATTATTATTATTATTATTATTATTATTATTATTATTATTATTATTATTATTATTATTATTATTATTATTATTATTATTATTATTATTATTAATAAAGTGAAACTTCTCAGCTTTTTAATTAATTACTCCTATTTAGAAACTTTTTTCTGAGATGTACTTAAGTTAATAAATATTATACAATTAGTACAAGTATAATATAATTGCAGCAAATATAATAATATAATTGAAAAGATTACCTAAATGGAATATCACTTGCAAGGATAGCAAAAGTACTCAAAACAAGAAGCTGGAAAGTGAGCAAAAATATGGCAGGTTCAACTAATTTTGAAAATTAGTATCACTTTTAATTTGCATAGGTATTTCCATTAAAGGAAAGCAACAAAATTAAAATTACAATCGGATGCACTGAATGAGCCATAGGATTCAGTAGGTTTATAAACTATGTCTCCCTCCACCCCATCCTGTTTCATGTGTTCAGGGGTCATATTAGCTTCAGTGCAGTGCAATGAGATAGAAAAGAAATATCTTTAACGTATGTGTTAGTTGTAAATTCAATGTTGAGTTATTTCGTAGTCACCACGTTCGAAATGCGGTACAGTGTTACTAATGCTGAATACTTAGTGAAGCGAAGTCCAGGCTTTCCTCGAAAATCCAGCCAGGTCTTCGAAACCGAACCAAGTAGTTGAACCAGGTGCTAAGAAATATTGCTGCTGGTAGAGAAAATTGGCCCCTTTCACAAACAACCTCCCACCCTGGCAATTTCATTAAGAGCGCAGTGCACAGGGGTACTGAAGTAACTAATTTATGGAATGGGGCTGAGGTTCAAAGCTCAGGCATTACAACGCAAAGGTCAAATTGAGGCAATGGAAGAGCGATGAACACCTATGACTTACTTAACTTACTAGACACCAGGGAAAACATAGTGGCTTTCTCAAGTTGGCACATTGTATGCAAGAGTGAACATGTCCTCCAGTAAATTACATTGTAGTGTTCCATTTCCTTATAGTATAACTTCAAACTTGATTCCACAAATGTTCTGGTTCCAGGAAATGTTAAAGTATATAGTTAGCGTTCTATTTACCGTGTCTTCTTGGGGGGACGTATGCGAAAATGCAGCCCCATACAAACTTTAACATACCTTCACTTCTATTTAAGATAGAATTACCAAATTTTGCACCCTTTTAGAAGGCCACATGTAGAATATGTCCAGAAAATTTCAAAACAAATGATTACTTTATATTTAATTTATGGTTATTAAAATATGTAAAATACAGGATCAAATTAGGGTGCAGTTTTTTTTTTTTTTTTTTTTTTTTTTTTTTTTTTAAACTACTGAAGCAATTCTTTTCAGCTTTTTTCAGACATTACATAGAGATAAATAAGAAATCTTGTGGAACAGAATTTCTTTAAACGTCTTTGTTATTTTTTTAAAAATATATTATTATCTTGTTAATTTTTAGGATTATTTTTATCACATGTATTTCTCAATAGCTTAGCTTCTAAGAACTTTAGCAAACTTCTGTTCCACAGAAAAATGCATTTTGATATCTTTAATAAATGTGCTAATTTTATGTGCAATAGCTTAAATACTTTAGGAGAAACATGTACCTTACATAATGGAAATGTAAGTTTCTGCAAACTGAGAAAGAAAAATGGGAACATTATGTACCTGGGAAAAATTGTTTAATGTTGGCCGTAACCATAACCTGTAGAAGATCTGTTTAAAAACAAATTGCCATCTTGCCACAGTCTTCTTGAACCAGGTAACTATACTTCCTGAAAGTGTGCCCGCCCAAATAGGAAAGAAAGTGGAAGTAATTATTTGTTTTTTGTGAGTGATATCTGACAGAATGGGGGCGTAACCTCATGCAACCGTTCAAACACATTTTAACACAGTTCTAGATGGAATATAAGCTTGAAAATTTTGGATAATATTCTCATGGTATCCAACTAATTTATCAGCTGATAAACACAAAATTGATTTTTTGATCCCAACCGCATACATCCCCCCTTAAGCATGGGTACATAAATAACGAATGTAGATTGTAGGATTTTACAGCCTTACAATTTTACAACTGAAATGTAATAATTTGGAAGCTGAAAGCACATAAACAGAAAGCGTAACACGCATAGATCAAAGAACTTCAACCTGGTCTCTTTGGACACGCTTACGTTAGAACCCCACCTCCCCGTTGAGTTTTAGGCTGCGTTAGCTAGTGCCTTTAACATGTGAAATCACAAGCAGACAGTCAGTATCCAGTGACAGACACAATCAGGTAGTTTCTACATATAGTCATAGCTTGATTTACTATGAATGTCCTCGGCAGACGTCGTAATTCTAGATGATTCTGTGTAAATCTCTAAACAGTAAGAGATACAAACAAAGCTTAAAATCATTTTGTTGCTTAACGATGCGGTCAGTTGCCACGACCATATCAGCGGTGATATAGTGTGATTGAATTTCATAACATGGTGCTGTAATCTTTAAGCACATTTAGAAACCATCGGTCTGGGTCGGATTTCATCAACCCGCTATCTTGGGATCACTAGGCCAGCGTCTAACCAACTGAGCTACCCAGACTGACTGTAAGAGATAGACAAAAGCTTACTAAATAAAAATGTGATCTCATTAAAACACGCAATGCATGTCAATCGCCTCTTTTTTCTTTTGAGTGAACTATTTCCGAGATATGTAAACGTAAACTCAATGGCATCGCATAGCAAACAGCCTTTAAAACATTTCACTATAGCTTAAAGCCTATTGTATTCCCATATTCTTCTTGCAGATGCAAGGGGAATACAGTAAGCTTTAAGTGCTAGTTACATGTGTTAAGAGTGGTCTGTGTATAATGACTTTGAATTTCCGTTCTCTTTGCATAACCATGAGGTAAAAAAATGAATAACGACTTCCTATTCGAGAAAATTTAACCTAAATTGTATGTTTCTGCATAATAAGATTTGGTCTATCCTTCACGGTTGACCAGTTATGAAAAAATTATCAAGAGTAAACACAACTATATGGACTCTGGCCAGAAAATTTAAGACACATTTCATTTCCATAAACTATCCTAGACATATTAATTAAAATCGTTAGAGCCATTTTGAGAAAATAAATATTTTCAAAAAATGTTTCATAGAAAGGGTAGTTTAGGTTGGAGGTATTTTCCTGCAAATCTTGGGTCGCATTCTTGAAAGATGTTCATTTTAAATATGAACTTTAGTTTTTAAGCGACTTTTCATTGTTCAGTTATGCTTTCACAGCCACACGCCAGGGAACGCACGCGCGCGCGCGCACACACACACAGACACACACACACACACACACACACACACACACACACACACACACACACACACACACACCTTTTTCTAAAACTATTTTTTCTTGGACTCAGGGGGCCTCAAAACTTATATTACCTGTGAAAACTTGACATAGAATTTTTGGGTCGAATACTATACTTCCCCTACTTACTATACGTAGTAGAGAAAGTAAAAATGTATGTAGGTACTGAAAATTCAATTCAATAAAAGGGTGTGCATTATCACCCGTTTTATTATTATTATTATTATTATTATTATTATTATTATTATTATTATTATTATTATTATTATTATTATTATTATTATTATTATTATTATTATTATTATTATTATTATTATTATTATTATTATTATTATTATTATTATTATTATTATTATTATTATTATTATTATTATTATTATTATTATTATTATTATTATTATTATTATTATTATTATTATTATTATTATTATTATTATTATTATTATTATTATTATTAATTTTATATATGACATTTTCCTAAAATGGAAGCAGATTTGTGGCAAAGGAGTTAAACTAAGTAATCAAACAGACATAGAAGTTTTATTCTAAATGCAGACGATGTAGTATTAGTGCAGAAAAGTGAAGATGATTTACAACCTGCTATATATGAATAAGTTTAGCATGTAAAGATTATAAATTTAACATTTATTAAAACAATAATGGCTTTTCGGGGTTACAAACAAATTTAATTTAAAATTATTTTAGATGATCAAACTTTAGAACAGGTCTCAAGTTTCAGCTACCTTTGAAGTGAAATAGTCTTAGAAAGATATATAAATCTAAGTCTATTAGATTTCAAACGGTATGCGGAATATTACACAACAGTTAGGTAATAAAACAGAAAAATGCAAGAATTATATTTTATAAAACAATGGCAAAGCCAGTGCTTTGTATGGAAGTGAAGCCTGGGTTGTAACAAAGAAGATGGAAAGTAAGATATAAAGATATGAAATGAAATTCTTGAAAAGAACTGCAGGATGTGCAAAACAAGTCCACATAAATAATGATGTGATAAGAACAGATCTGAAAATGAAATCTATAATTGAAGAAATACAACATTATAGCAATAGTGGAGTGGATGGACTATGATAGACTTCCGAATGTAGCTGTAAATGATAAGCCAGCAGGGAGAAGAGACATGAACAGACTGCAGAAGAGACTGAGAGACTTACTGTGAAAAACGGAACAATGAGTCAAATCTTAGGAGTGATGATGATTAAAGACCGGAGGATGTGCGTTTTTCCATAGGTATACTGCACATGAACTTTACTGTTATCGCTCGAGCATGTAAACACTGCCGGCAGGTACAGCCTGACCATGAAAACCGCCTCACTGCAGCACAACCAACAGGCATCATAAGCTATACATTCTGCAATTGCACTTAAACGCTTATACATACTGCTATGTGTTAACTATAATATCGCCACATTTTCAAAATTTCACACAAGCTTGACAACCAATATTTTTGCTTGGAACTTTCTATAATTTAGCTTTCACTTTTTCGATACCTGGCACAAGAGGTATCCTATTAATTGAATTAGCTAAGCCTATTGTGCTTATGCCCTTGGACATTTCCAAACACGGTTTTTCTAATTGTTTAATTTAACTTAAGATTTTCAGTTAGTTCATGCGATATCAGAGTTACAATAGCGATGAATCTGCATCACACAGAGCGCTAACAACATTTACAATTTCATTGTATGCACCACATAATACGTGACGGCCTCTATCCAAGGACCCCTTATTGCAGCCTGCATACACTTGCAAGGCAATGCTTCATTTGTTCGCAGAGTACTACGTTACTTTGTTTCGACCCTTACTTCTAGTGGCAGTTGTTTGCACATTTGATGGTCGTGCTGTACCTCTGACGTCATTCATACTCTGCGACCAGCTAACCTGTATCGTATGCGAGTGCACATGCCTCCGGCCTTTAATGATGATGATAATGTTGGTGATAATGGGAACCCTTTTAAAATCCTCTTTTGGCACCTTTGGAAGATACTGAACTTAAATAAAAGGTTTGGTATTTAAGAGAATATCCGTTTTTGCATTTTGCTGTTCACAGACAGAAGTGCGCGCACACAACATACGCAGAGGTCGTTTTCTAAAAATTTTTATTTTCTATGGGGTGGGAGGATTTAGGGAGTCTCAAAACGTGTACTTGCAGGAAATCTCAATATTGAATTTTGATTGGAATGCAATACATTCTCTAACTACTGTTTACGTGGTAGGGAGAGTGAAAATATAAATAGCTTTGGTTGTACATAAAACTAGGTATTTCCACATTATACGAAACAGGAATATAGTCTTGCTTAAAGGTGGAGAAAGTATTTACAGTGATTATTTTAAATGTTCAGTGGAAATCGCAAAATATTTCTGTTTAAATATTATCTATTCCTTGGGGGAATATATGGCATTAATTTCGTTCAGTCGGGACTCTACATGTTAAGTGTAACAAATAAATGTTTGAGCTCCTTGACGAATGGACATACGTTATATGTAATTGATTTATTATTTCACTAACTGTCGCACAAAAATTGTCTGAACAATGTAGTGTTAATTTGACGTTGCCAGATCTCTCTTAGAAATTAAACTTTCCATCACATTTTAAAATTAATTTGCAACTACATTCATTCGAATTAAGCTAGAAATGCTTTACAAAGTTGTTCACAAAATGTTTGCACGACAGTTGGTGAAATAATAAACCATTATTCCCATTCGTCAAGAAGCTTGATGGCTCCAAATATTTGACACAAATTATTTTGTTTTCTGCAAAATGTTCTTTATTGACAATAACTGTATTGGACACATTTGCTGCACTCATTATGTAGCATCCCTGGTGAACCTATAGCCTAAGTAGTACCTTCCATACGATATTTCCTAAACATATTATCGCTGTAAATTTAAGCTTTAACCATACGTAGCGTAGTAGACCATGTTAACTATGTCAACAATAGTTGTTTAAATATTGGACTGCGTTATATGCAAACCGACCAATGGTTGTTCAGATATTATTTCAAATTCGTTTCTCCTAGACCCTAGATATATAGTTTTGAATAACTAAAGACCAGAAAACTCAAATAGGAAAACCATACTTCTATCAGAAATGGGATAAACTTCTTTGGATATACACGTGTTATAAAGATTGAAATGTGCTGTAAGTGATTAGAGGGCGGATAAGAGTACAAAACGCCGAAACTTCAGTCACGTTGGTTTTATTGTCGTTCTCTTACATGTTCACAGGTGCAGGTGTCTGCTGATACGAGTGCATATACGACGGCTGCGCGTTACCGGTTACGTAATTCATTCCTTGTGTCTAACTAACCTGTATTGCATGTGACTGCACACGCCCGCACGCTCTAGTGATTAATCAGTGATGTAAAATAAAGAGACAATTTGGAGTAATTGTTTATCTTAAAATCCAATAACAATGCAATAACAAAAGCAACGTGGAAAAAACGAATCACTTCAGAATTCTGAAATGATCATGACTCTTATTATTCTTGGTATTGGAACTGATGCACTAAACTATTTTTCAGTTTTGAAGGTTATTAAGATCAGCATTGTTAATGTTAACAGTACCTTCATATTGTTGCATATAGTTCCCATAGTAGAGATTATGTGCCTATTACTGTATCTGTGCACAAAGTGGAGTGAATATTATATTCCACCCAAAAGTTAGGTATCCAATGTGGCTGGAAACATATATGCTTGTTGGCTCCAAAATTGCACCTCCCCTCCAAACGAATTTTTTGAAGAAATATGTCTTATGCATGCATGTGTTCAGTTTTATACCAACCTTGGTATGCAATTTCTCCTTCTTCCGAGAAGGCGCTGATGACCACGAAGTTGAGCGCCCTTAAACCTACAATCCTATTCAATCTGTCTTCCGAGTGCGCGCGAGGACCTTTTCCTAAAAATGCTTCTTTTTATTCAGGGGGCTTCAAAACATGTATTTCCAATGAAACCTCGACATCGAATTCTTGGTTGGAATACAATACTTCCTTCTACTTACCAGCAGAGAAAGTAAAAATTAACCTACTTATATGATAGGTTTCTAGATAATTCAAACGACATAAAGAAGATAAGTCTTTATACCTTCCTATAAGAAAAAAAAAAAAAAAAAAAAAAAAAAAAAAAAAACCCTTTTGGCTGAAAATCCATTTCGTATCTCCTTCAAGCCTACTGTATTTCCCTGATCTTGTTACAACTACAAAGAAATATATAATCAGGCAATTTCTGTAAATGTTTATGTCTATTAACATGAAGTAGATTGAAGAATATTGCTTTAAAGAACAGTTTGTACAGGAGCGAGAGAAATAGCTAATGTAAGCGCAACACATCAGATTTTTCCTTTTTTAAGTTTAGAATAGATTTTATACCAGTTTTGCATACTATATATCTTTATCTCTTCGTCGTGAGCAGTATGTTGGATTTAACACATATATTAACACTGTAGAAAAGAATAAGTTCCATTTCTTTCTCTGCTCGGAATTCGGTAGCAGAACAGCAGTAAGAGAAGGACGGATATAAAAAACACAGCAGCCCTGGCATGAAAGCAGTATTTCAGCATAGGATTTATAACGCGTAGTCCAAGCTTCCCTAGGAATACAAAGTAAGACCTGAAAAGGAAAAGCACCCAAAGAGGAGAAGAGCCTTGCTTTCTGAAAACTTAAGCTCAGGATAAAAATGATGAAGTGCAATACCAAATTCCCTACAACTTGCCCTTTCGTGTGCATAATAATGGTTAACAAACACAATTGTAAATGCAAGTTTACCATTATGCTTCAGGTGTGCTCACAACAATAATGCGCAACATGCTTTTGTACAATGAATATTAGTTTTGAATTAATTTCAAAGAACGTTTTCTGCTTATTATTGTTTCTAAAACTCTACGGTGAAAAGCTTAACTTTATAGAAGCAATTCGTACAAAACCGCACTAACTAACCATTATTTTTCGATTTCAATTAACTGCGACAGATACTTATATATCTCGTTCACATTCTTGTTTACTGTAAATAAAAACTATGCTCTCTGAGAAGTATCTCATCAGAAAGCTGCGGATATTAGATGTGAGTTATGCAAGCTTTATAGTTTTCGCAAGTCTTTCTAGCTCTTTAATATATAATTATAACTTCGCAGAAACCAGAAAATATAAACATGACATTATACAAGAGCTCCTAAGTAATTTCCTTTTTTTTATTCCCCTTAAATATATACTGCATTTTATAGTTCCTTAAGATAATATTTCGTGCTAACGATCTCAACAATCATCCTCAGGTCCTTAATTAAACACGTTTTCTTGAGAAAAGTGGTTAAAACAACATGTGTTGCACACAGGATTTTCTCTACTCCTGCACAAACTATTCTTACAAACTCTTATTCCTCTATTTTCTTTGTTAGCCGAGATAAACACTTGTAGAATTTATCCTATTGACAATTTTCTTGAAGGTACAAGGGGAATATGGGAATACAATAGACTTTGAGCGACAGTTAAATATTTTGGAGTTGGTCGTTATATGAAGGCTTTGAAAATTCGTTGTGTTTGCACGGTCAAAAAAAAAAAACAAAATTAATAATGACCTTCCATTTGAGAACAGTATAGGCATTGCAAAACTCACAGAAATAACAAGGAATATCTCCGAAATTATACACTCAAAAAATGCATTCGGACACAAGTTAAACGAAATCTACAGTAAGATTTGGTCTATCTCTTACGCCTCATCAGTTATGCTAGTCATCAAGAGTAAACAGTGCTGTATGGACTATAGTCAAAAAATCCAAAATATATATTTCGTTTTCCATGAAAATATACATATCTAATTTTAATAAAAATCATTAAAGCTATTTTTGAGAAAATCAAAATTTCCGACAGATTTTCTATGTAAAGGATAGTTTAGAATGGAGGAATTAGCTTTAAAATCTTCGGTTTGCATCCTTGAGAGATATTAAATTTAAATACCAACTTTCGTTTTTGAATTATGCTGTTCACAGGCAGACATACACACACGGACCTCTTTCTAAAAAATTTTTTTTTGTTTTGTTTTGTTTTTTATTTTATTTTATTCAGGGAGCCTCATAACATATATTTCCGGTGAAACGAAATCACGACATCGAATTTTTGGATTCCCCTACTTACTGTATGTAGTAGAGAAAGTAAAATAGTGACTGCTTAAAAAGTGGTGCTGAAATATTTTGTTACATCTACAGCTTGTAGCAGGATTGAACCGTGAACAATAGCTTTCTAAACACCATTATACAAATGACAAAATAAATGTATCACTTTGTAAAATCAAAAGAATGTCATTGGGAAATAAATCCTATGCTATAATTACATTTACGCCAAGTAGTATATCAAAAGAGAAAGGGGGTCAAAATGTATACAAATAATGTTCCAACACAATCGCAATTATATATTCTAAATTATGTACATTATATGAAGTGTAAGTGCAAAACACTACATATAGAATATTGTATATTATATATAGCTTCAACAAAGTATACTTGTAGAAATGAAATGCATATATTGTGATCCGCAAAGAGACGCCCAAGGTCAAGCTACCTATATAGCCCGGTGACAATGGGGCGGTCAGAACAAAAGTATGATTGCACGAAGTTCTGGAACTTATCCACGTGCTTGTTTACGAGAGACCTTTAGTGAAATGTTCCGACAGTCTCCGACATTTTGCCAGTGTTTAGAAGCTAGCTTGGACATAGGTTTTAGCGAGTGAATCGTCGAGGTTGTTTGTGTGAACAGTCGAGCTGTATTAGCGATTTTCAATATGTGCCCACATATTCCTGCATAAGCTTGCTCTTCTACCTAACTTTGTAGAAACAATAATCAATTGCTCTTCCACACAATTACAATTATTATTTTCTTGTTTAACGACGCTGTCAAATGGCAGGATTACAACAGCGTAATTTTGGATTTCGTCCCGTAGGAGTTCTTTTACATGCCAGTAAATCTACTAACATGGAGCTGTCGTTTATAAGCACACTTAAAAACCATCGTTCTGGGCCGGATTTGAACCCGTTACCTTGGGATCAGTAGGCCAGCATCTAACCAACTGAGCCAGCCAGACCGACGTTCTTCCACACAAGGGCATGTATAAGACAGGGAGTGAAGTATAAATTAAGACTGAAAAGTTCAAGGCTTTTATAGGAACAAACCATTTAAGAGCAAAAATTTGCATAAATGATAAACCCATCCAACAACAAAGTGATTTTAATTATCTTGGCTATATTATGTCATATACCAGCAATAGAGTTAAACAAAACAAAATAAACAAATTCCAAACAATATGTGGCACAATAAAAATAACTTTTAAAAATTGTAATCGTCAAACTTTGTTAAAACTGTATAAAATAATGGTGATCCCAACTCTGCTTTATGGGTGTGAAAACTGGGTCTTGACTATCTCACAACAGAAGAAAGTGGAGGGTGCTGAAATGAAATTTCTGAGAGAGGTGGCAGGTTATAGACTCATAGACAAGAAAAGAAACGAGGATATTAGAAGAGAATTGGAAATTCAGAGTATAAATGAAACAATCATTGCATACAGGCAAAAATGGCAAGATCGAGTGCAGAGAATGACCGAAGACCGTACACCACAAATAGTGCACAAGTATAAACCTGTAGGTAGAAGAAATGTTGGCAGGCCACGAATGAGATGGTCCGATCAATTTCCTTGAAGTCGGAACGAGCCACAAGGCTTATACCGTGATGATGATGATGATGAAGTTCAAGGCTATGCCTAGAATTTAAACTACGGTTTTGCAGGTCTACGTGCAACATTAAATTGTCAACTGACTTGCAATTTAGCCAACTGATTTGAACAACCGACGTTCGTTCAGTAATTCAAATTCTGGCTGTCATTGTATTTTTCAGTGTGATTATTCCTTTCAACTTTGGTGCTTCGATGGTGAAAGAACACTTTATTACGTCGATTGTCCTAATAGAGCTTATCCATAAAACCGATGATTTAGGGTACTTATGACATTGTGAATCGCCATTGGGTGACAAACTTTCGAGATTGGGTCCCATCTTAAAACTATAAGAACTCCGAGTAGAATATGAACAATGATTAGGGAAAAAAAAAATTATGAATTCCTCTTGAGATTGAACGCGAACAATTTTAGAGTTTATGACCGAAGCACTAATGGTTTAGTGAATTATGCGTAAGGGCCACAGTGCCATACTATGGTTTTGACTCTCGCCAAATTGAGCTGCACAAACATGGCTAACAACCGTCGTAGCCGAGGGCTGAGGGTCCGAAACCACAAAGCGTAGCCAAGTGTTTGGGGGCCCTAAGCCGCAAAACGTAGCCAAAGGCCACAATTATAAGGTCCAAAAGCTAAACCCCAATGATCCAGATTAATAAGGACAAATTAGCTTCAAATAACGACGAAGAACAAGAAAAAGAAGTTAAATATCGGCAATATAGTGAATTTCAATCCTTTAATTAAGTTGGACTCGGCAGGATGGTGTATTTTAGTTTACGTTGCGCCAGTATTTCCCTGCAAAGGAAGGCGTCCTCAAAAGAGAACTTGGGTGGGTTACAGGCTCTGAAAATGGTCATATCAATTCCAAACACAACTCCTAAGCTAATAAATTTAAACTACATTATAGTCCTTATTCAGTTTTTAGATGGCACCCAATCTCGGAAGCTTAGCCCCATTGGAATACGTTATCTGAAATATGGTTTGAGATCTTGTGGCTTATCAGGAAAAGTGCGAGACACTAACATTGGAGAATTTAGTGTCGTCGCAGCGGGTTGTACAGAGCACCGTGTGTACAGCGTATAATCTTGGTTTGTTACAGCATTGGTTTCAATTTACAATTCGCTGGAGCTACAATTGCCGTTTGAGATTACTAATTTATAGCTTTAACAACCTTGATGTTATAAATTTGCTGTTGTTTCACCAGGGGCGCACGTAAATAGTGTCTCATTCTTTCCGGTTTGCGGTGCCCCTGTGCTATTTTCACTTCATCTGTGTTGCGATCAGGATAGTCATTTTGTAGGATATCTTCTCTCGGCTGAATGGGTCAGCTTTGATATGTTTGGTTTTGGTGCAATTGCCCACATTGTAATTTGGGTCCTTGTTGACTGATCGTGATTTCTTAATGTGCTCACCCTAGCCAATTGCAAGTTTGTTGTGCCGCTATGTTCCAACTGTGTAATATTCCGACGTTTATGTGGAGGTATGACTGGGTCAGATTATTTTCTCAACGCTTAAGCTTTCTGTAAATTTGACACTTCTTAGTAAGTGGTGAAAACTATAAAAAGGGGGTCAGAGAGATATTCATTCACCTACGCAACGTTCACAAGGAATGCTGTGGAATGATTCGAACGGAAGCCGTCGTTATTTTAACAGAACTATATAGTAGTTTTAACATCCGTATCTATTAAATCTATAACTGTAAATAACGTTATACGATATTAAATATTTTATTTGTATGATAAATATACAATCTGTTTAAGAATTGCATTGTTGATTTTCTCCACATTTTATCCGATTTGACATCGAGTAGCAAATACAAAGAAGGCCAAATTATGCAGCTTAGATTCCGATGGTAGCTGTTTCCCAATACTAAACGATACTGTTGTCCATAAGCTCTTTATTTTATTAATCTTAATTATTGTATCTTTTCAAATTGTATTTAAGCTATTGAATGTGCTAAGTCACCAGTCAAAAATTTCCTATCCGGGCGTTTGCGCAGTTATTAATTTTTCTTCTAAACAGTTAAGTATGAAATAAAAAAGTAATTAAAAAGGATGTTGTGTCTGAAAGAGGTAGAGTACACAGCGTTTGACTAGTGCACCTTATTTATCAATATGGTGTACTAGAAGCCTCAACAATGAGATGATAGTTACTTTTAAATCTTTATTAATGCATAAAAAATATAAAGCTTCCAGCAATTAAAATATTCACGTTAATATAACGCCCACTATTGTACATTTCGTTTTTAATATAATGTGACGTCGGGCTCCATGCACAACAAAGGACGTACGGGGCCCAACTACTTCACACCACATGTAGGGCCGGCGAGCGTGCAATGGCGTATTAGGTAGCTGCCTCGCGCAAATAGTGTGCGTGCGTGACTGACAACATTCAAGTGGCAGAACCAAAAGGAGCTTTCTCCAGTGCCTTCGAGAAAGATTTGGCTGCGTCATTGTTCCAGAAAGGCCGTGTGACGTCATCCCCACTATAGAATGAGATCAGGAAGCCACAGTTAGTTTTTAGACTTAGAGTTACGGTAATGAGCCGATCATGTGCCAGCGAGTGCGTGACAGCTGTGCGAGTGTGTGTCGCCGTGAAGCATGCATCGGTCATCGTAAGAAGATTCAATGAGAGTCGAGTGATTGTAACGTCGTAGTTAGTTTATGAGAGACAGAAAAAGTGAAAAAGACAATAAAAGAACTGAGGCAAGATTACTAGAAGTAAAAGTTATGAGTTGTAATATCACAAAAGACTGTAGACTGTGTTAACGACGAGAAGAAAACTGTGTAGTTGTGCAAAAGTTTAGAAGACTACATAAAGTGGGAAAAAAAAAAAAAAAAAAAAGTAACAAGAATGATTTTGACGTCATTAGCACAGAATATTCTATAGTTTTGCCATGATCTTTGCGCAGCAATACTCGTATAACACAGATGTTTCCTGTGTTAGAAAACAATAGGAAGCGGTCGGCCCGTTGCCGGAAAGTGTGAAATCAGTGCTCAGGGACAACCACAAACACTTTCTCGCCCGAAGAGAAACCAGCCCAAAGGTCTGAGAAGAATGCCCCTCATTAATCCTAATGTCACGGAAGTTCACACAGGATAGTTAAAGCTACTGACCAGAAGGGTTTAACCACTATTCATTTGTACTGATTAAGGAACCGTTTAGCTGGATCTCCACAAATTGCACTTTTCTGAACGGAAACTTGCAAAAAACGATACAACAAATTTGCAAGACTTTGCGAAGGATTCAAAAGTGATACTTTCATTTTTTTTTCTAAATTTTGAATAAAAATAATCCATTACCAAGCAATACAAATCTGGTTACATGCGTTATTTGAAAAATAAAAGTCTGATACATTTCATTTATATGATCTTCTCCACTCTCTATCGTTTATGTGGTGATTGCTCGACGGGGGGTGGGGGATAAAGAGATCTCATTACTTGTTAGGGACTACCACGCGTCTCTGTGGCCCGCCTTCCTACGCCCCTGTAGCCCCTTCGGTTCCCTCACTTCATCCCTGGCTCATCGTGAGGTGTTAGCCACAATAGATCTGCATAGCTGTGCGAGGCGTCCCCTCCGTGTACACCCTTTCTCTTTTTAGTTCACATTAATTGAGATAGCTTTGCACAAAAGCTACATTGCACATCTCGTTATAAATACTAGGGGAATGCCAAGTGATAGTCAAATGTTTTGCAACTTGGCTTTATATGTTGGCCTTAAAAATCCATACTATTTCCACGACATCCTGAGAAACAACTGAAAATGTGCAAAACTTTAGAAGTATTACAACGAATTAAACAAATCCAGCTATTAACAGCTTATTTCGGAAATGGACTATGAATCAAAAGAATGTGTTTTAAAGACCTCTAAAGCTTTGTCTATTATATTTTCGTCTAACGCTTAGGGTAGGCACATGCAGGTTATACAAGATTATGCAAAACTGGTTCCAACTTAAGAAAATCTCACAGACCAGGAAAAAGAAAAGTGGATTTTCAGCCAAAAATTCGATACACTTTTGGGACTCTGGAATCAAAAAATAACATTTTTAGAAAAAATCTGTGTATGTGCATATGCGCGTGTGCATGCGGAGGTACGTGCGAGTTTCTGTGTATAAGCAGCAACACTAATAAAAACCTCTGTGAAATTCCAAACTCGGTATTTAAGTTCAGTTTCTTTCAAAGACTCGAAACCTAACTTTTCAGGAAAATGCGAGCCCTAAATTACTCTTTACATGAAAAATTCTAAAGAAAAATAGTGCATGAAGATTTTATCAACAATGAGTGTAGCGATTTTGATTAAGATATATATTAAAGACATTTATACGACAAATAAAATGCTAAACTTAAATTTCTGGAAATAGCCGGTAAATTTCTCATCTTTAAGAAGTTTTGTATAATATTGTGTAAAAACCGGCAAACGTTAAGTGATAAACAAAAACATTTAGATCTCTTTAAAATATACGATGTATTTCAAAGAAGGGTTCTTATATCATAAGCCACTTCCAAGAAATTGACTTTTAGTGGTTACCTTCATTCTTAGAAGTCCTTTCAGTTGTTCTTGTTTTTGTATAGTAGCACAATGTAGTTTTAATAAGAGTATGTACCGTTTAGTTATTAAAAATTCCACTCGCTTTTCTCTTTGTATGTATCATGAAATGAAATGTAGAAATTTTCGCCAAACTTATCCCACTTACAATGAAGCAGAGGAAAATTGTTTTCGGAGAAATAGTTTGTATACACCAAAGATATTCAACCTTGTCTCTTTGGAGACGCTTACGTAATTAACTGTTATTCCCCACCTCCTCTTTTAGTCGAGGGTGAATCATGCCTGTGATACAGAGAGTGATGGACAGAAACAGGTGATTCCAGCAGTTTCTAAGTCATAAATCAAATTTTCTGGGAATGTCCTCAGAAGGCCTCTTCATTCTGGATGATTTTAGCATAAATGGCAAACAGTAACAGACAGACAAAAACTTACTAAGTAAAGAATGTAGATCTTGTTAAAACACACAATTTATGGCAAATACGTAGTTTTTCTTTCGAGTGAACCATTTTCGAGATATTATTTATTATTTCTTTGAATTTTCCAATACGTATACTGTTCTCAAATTGGAATATGCTAACCATTTTTTATCACTTGGCCTTGCAAAGAGAACGGAATTTCAAGGGCATCGTATACGAACCAGCCCTTAAAACATTTCACTAGCACTTAAAGCCTACTGTACTCCTCTGTTCACCTTGCGCCTACAAGATAATTAGCAACGAAGTAATTTCTGAAAATGCTTATGTTGACTAAAATGTGTTAGATACAGAAATAAGCATTTGCAAGGACAGTTTGTATATGAGTGAGCATAGCTCTACATATATTTGCGAACAGCGTTTCTCCGAATTGTACCTAATTGTTATTAGAAGTCTGTATCGCAATAGGTTATGGGACGACCACTTGGTGGAACTTCTAAGGCTATATGCACTATGGCTTTGTCACCAAATATCGAAGACTTCTTAAACGTAAGCAGTCACTGATGAATACATATATATCGCATAAGACTTGAGAATGCTTTCGTAAATCAAACACTACGTACATGTAACCAAATGGCCACTGCAACACAATTTAGTGTTAAAAGAATGGCATAAAGTAGAAGGAGGTCAATACAAACGCCCCTCTTTCGCAAAAGTTGGATATCGCTGGTATACACAGTAATAAGTGATAGAGGTTAGAGGATGTCATGTGAATGTAACACTCAGATTGATGAATCACGTGCTAGTAATAGGTGCTCAAATTTGTGCAAAGCAAGAAAGTAAATAATTAGTTTGGGATCACAAAATTGTCTTGTCATTATAGCTGCACGTATGACAGCTTAAAGTTGGATAAACTATCCCTATGGTCATGAGTTCACTTCAAAAGTACCCTGACTCAATAGCGCTGTGGCACCATTTACACATTTCACCTGAAGTTGGCATGTTTAGCTAGCCTTAGCTCTCCTGTTTACTGATACTTCACCTGCTGTAAAACAGTCTCCAGATGCACAGCCAAGTTTCACCATATGCCCCAACATACGAGGGTGTAACTACCTCACAACCACCCTCACGATGAGCTTTTATGGAGTGTGAAACAGAAATTGGGTTTGTGAAACGTGTTCTAATGTGCATAATGCTTTTACAAGCCCCCTTTCACTCTTCACCCAGTTCACTTAGTAGTGCCAATAAAACCTTCAGAAGCAAGATCTGTGTTAACCCCGGTAGTCCAAGAAATGGAATGCACTAAGAACATATCGATAAAAATGTAAACAAAAAAGAATACTTTTCTAACATCTCCCTTGTTGCAGTGAAGTAACCGAGCTAGAGGCTCCGTGGTAACGTGTCAGGCTCGCTTTCGGGAGGTTGTGGGTTCGAATATCACTGCTCAGCTTCCTGATCTATGTTTTTTTTTCTTCTCTGGAGGTGTACGCGAGTTGCCAGGTGAATGATGGGTGTGTATGTGAGATTGTCTCCTTAGCAGGGCGGTAGTGCTGCTGTCTACCAATCGTGCATCCGGGTATATTCTGGTATAGGCGTGGTGATTTTCTCCCACTGAGACACCTCGTCCGGGGTGCATTCAGCCTCGTTCCTGAGGGCTAATTAAGGAGCTACATTAATGACAAGTTACGAAGACGTATATGCCGGTGAAGAGAGACCGGAGCGCTAATCACATTATTCGAAACAGTGTTTTTTTTTTTTTTTTTTTTTTTTTTTTTTTTTTTTTTTTTTTTTTGGAGGGGGATAGATTATACTACAACTACATATATAGTACAGGAACTAAATATTGTAGGGTCTATGCTTGTAAGTAAGATTTTAATAAGCTCGTATCACTTATGTTTAAGAACTCTTTCCTCCTTCCTTTATGTCTGGCTCTCAAAGCCAGGATCGAATAACTGATACTAGTCCGCTTTGAACTGATAATAAAACAAAGCTTATAACAGTTATTTTCAGTCCAACGTTAATAATTAAAGTTCTCATGCACGAGAAACTTGTTTCCTATGTTTCTATTGTTTTAGGCACCTGCTGCAGGCGCACTATTACAAAAATATATCAGATCAGAAATAAATCCCAGCTGTGATCATTTTGCGTAGCTAAAGGTTGGCGTCAGCAAAAGATAAAGAAACAGGTATCAGAGAACCGGCTTCAACCGACAGTGCACAAGAAACGGAGTGATCAGAGATATCGCTGGAAAACTGAATTTAGAAGCAGAAGTTGTATGTGACGGGCAGTCAACATTCTATGCAATTCAAAGTGTCCTGAGAATTTCTGTTATGAAAACAAATAAGAGATAGAACATACTTTTTCATAAAGGGAAGTGTTTTGGAAGTTTGTATTGCAAAAATAATATTAAACTGTTCCGTTTAAACTTCCGTTAGGTTCACGTCCTGGTAGAACAGCTCGCATTGCATGGGGCTCACGCTATACTTTTGTGTTTATGTGCTTGAATATATTTTTTAACATTTAATTTTACTCCATGTTTAGGTTTATTTAAATTAAATATATATGGTTTTATTAGCATTATATTGCTACATAGATCAAGGATAGATAAAATGTAGTATGAATACGGTATACATTATAATTTCTACTTCAGTACATGGAAAGGTAAATTGCGATGTTCAGGCTTACAACTTGTATTGTGAAATGTAATATCGTTGATGATGATGATGCTGCTGCTGCTGATGATGATAATAATGATAATAATAATAATAATAATAATAATAATAATAATAATAATAATAATAATAATAATAATAATAATAATAATAATAATAATAATAATAATAATAATAATAATAATAATAATAATAATAATAATAATAATAATAATAATAATAATAAGATGAATTATAAATATTAATAATAATTAAAATAATATATAAATATTAATACAATAATAATAAATAGTAGTAGTAGTAAGCGTATGATGTTGCCTATTAAAACCCCGGCGCGACAGCCCACAAAGGGCCAAGGCCTACCGCCCAGCCGCTGCAGGTGTCATTGGTGAGGGCCGCTACTTCTCCATCAAGTAGCTCCTCAATTGGTCCCCCCGGGACCTAAAGAGGCTGAGTGCACCCCGTGCCAGGCCTCCCAGAGATAAAATCCCCATGCTGGTACCGGGGATCGAACCCGGGTCCTCCGCCCCAGAGGCAAGCGCGCTATCAACTGCGCTACGGAGGCGGTCGATGTTGCCTATAAAATACCTATATGTTATATCACATAATTGCTTTCAAGCTTTACTTCATCTTTTCCTGTAGTTTCTGAATCTAAATATCTTTCAGTTTATCTTAAGAATTGGAATAATCTAATTCACACAAATTGTCATCCGTATAAGGCATCATCATTACAAGTTAGATTATGCATTTCTTTCAAATCCTTGGGATGTAGTAGATCGGACCTTTTACTGCTGTTTATGAGAAGCAGTAATATACTGCTTGCAATGACAAAGCAATATTGCACAACTAACCAGGAAAAACAAATTTCAGCAATATGTAACAAGAGTAGGCGCGTAGGGTCTGATTGACGTACGTGACAGGTAGCTGGCGATTAGTCATTCTTGGAGCTAAAGAACTAAACAGATAAGTTTGTCCCTGAAGGAAACAATTGAGTAAAGTGTAGTGTTTAGATGCCCTAGTCAGGCAATTACGCAGGTGCGTTTGTTCGCAAATTATAACTTTAATTAAACCTAGGGATCTCTCGGGCCTCTAGCGACCAACGGAGGGTGAGCACGAAAGGAAGTAGATACGGTGGTTTTAGACGATGACCTGTAATTTTAGAATTATTGATTAATAAGATTAATAACTTGATAAAGATATTATAGGCGAGATGGATAAGCAAAGGTAATGCATAACTGAAGAACTATAGGTTGTAGTTTTGTCTAAGAATAAATCATTGGCAAGAAAAGATAATCATTTGGTTCTCTGACAGTATGGCTAAGGCAATTAGGCGTTCCAGCTAAACGAAGTCAACAAGAAATCCTGTCGTTCAATGTTCCGGCACTGGATCTCGCTAGGATTATGAATCGCGTAGGCCAATTCTAAAAGTTATGAAGGTAAAGTAATGCTCTAGAATTTAGCAAGTCAGGAAGTAAAATTTGTATTTAGATGCGAATGAGAGATCTAAGTACTTAGATAACGGGACTTATGTTGATAAAAGTGCGTTTATTTCTACAATTTGTATAATTTTTTCGTGTCTTACAGAATTGCTCTTAATAATTATCGAAAGTCCGTGTCGTGTTAAAGACCACGTCGGGTTATATATACTTAGCAAACATCGCATGAGAATGCTGCAATTGGTATTTCAGTGACTCACGGAAAGTTACGCTTCCTACTACGGAAACAGTTACTTTAAACCGTAAAGTATTTACCTCAAAGCTGGACTATCTAATAACTTTAATATTTACAACTTACGATGCTGTGATTCAGAAAAAGTTTATTTCTTCTCAAAAGTTGACAAATTGCTTCAAATAGCTCACCCTTCTGCTTGAAATATAGCTGATGCTCCAGAGAACGAGCCTTGATATTGAAATTATTGACCCAGATCTATAATTTTATTAAGGAATTATAAATGGTTAAATAAATAATTGCTTATGTTAAAATCAATGCATAACGTAATAAGCCTGAGGTTATGAGGTATTGGAACGAGGCGGATACCTCACCTACTGCGAACCAGGTACGGATCTATTGTAGACTGCCACTTCCCAGGGAAAAGGAGAAGGAGAAGGGAGACCACTATCGCGGCACAGGACGACGAAGGCGCGACACAGATACGTGCGGAAGTCCCTGAAAGTTTGCAGAGAGCCCCCGGGCATACCACATAAAATACCTCACCGCTACCAAGAAAGGGCGAGGAAATGATCCTCACAATCCGAGCAGCTACCGCAAGCGGAACTAGGAAAGGAGGGTTCACGGAGCGCAAGCAAAGGCACAATCTGGCCACGCCTATCCGAACCACCACGCTGACAACTGGATCTGGAGGATAGCAAGGTATATAAAATGAGGAATAGAAGCAAAGGAAACTGTGGAATGAAATTAACCCTCCGTTAGCCGCGCGCCCTTGTAGAGCACTGTTAATTACACTGGGCCTAGTACGTCCTCGCTATATTTTTGTGTTTATATCCATATGTTGTCGTCTGTCCGACACATAAATAGGCTGTGTCCGACAGATGATAATATATAGAACAGAGACTATAAATAAACTTAGCGGTCTGTTGAAAATATCGGCTTGTGTAAACCGCGTTGCAATACGACATGTAACTTAGAAATATTCTGCTCTTCTAATGCGTTCAATCATCTCTCCGTGGCTTTGCACATATAGTTATAGATATAGAGAGAGACACTGATAATATACGCGCGAGCGCGCGCGCACACGCACACACACACACACACACACGCACGCACAAACACACACGTCTGCTTAAAAGCGACAGTCTCATATTAGTAGATTTATTGGCATGTATTGGCATCCTGGAATTTTCAACCTTCTCTATCTATTGGATATGTGATATAAAATAAATGAAAATGAATTCGGACTTCCTTTATAAACAAAGAAAGGGCCATAAATGGTTTAAGCACTGAGGCCAGACTTGATCTATTGTGCCTCCCTTCCTTCACTCTTCTAAGACCCTTGCTTCCTTCACAGAGTCTGCTAGTCCCTTAGTAGACATTTTTTGAAATCCTTGTAATTCTATTATTATTGTATTGTATTATTTTGGTTAAACTATTTAACCCCAACGATTGCAGGAATTCCACAGTAGTATAGCAAACCAAAAATCCTTTCATTTGTTCTTGGGCTCTACCAACCCCTCCCGCATTTCGACCTTTCTTCGTCAAGCATCATTTAATCATCCGGATGTTCCATTTCTATTAAATTCAAATACACAAACACACATATTTACTATCTCACTCATGCTTCCAAAACTCTAAGGAGGATCGGAAATAATACCGGTTAAAGAAATACCCACATTCTCCAGACGGAAATGGAAACCGGGATCACCAAATTTATAAGACCACAGACTTCTGCTTTAATACACATTGAACTGACGAAATGGTCGATTTTGTATAAACGACCATTGGCTATGTGTAGTTTTAAGGAATCCGGAACTTAGTAGAGGATATTAAGTAGGATACAGTACGCAATTGCACTTGGGAGTTACTTAATCTATGGACAAGAGATACAAACACATCGAAAGTGGCGCCTCTTAACCGCTCGTGGGATGTAATCTAGTTGATCATCTAGACTGCACGAGGGAATCGTATCATGTGTTGTAGACGCTGGTCCACGTGAGCACTACCTTTCAGCTCACGTTGAGCCAAACTTAGTTAATGATTTACGTTTGCTGGCTGTGTAGTAAGGAGCTCTGTAAATTGTGGGAGAGGGTAATTACCACAATATTATCTCATAGGAACACTCAAGCTACCAGTTGAAAGTGGTTTACTTGGCAACAGACGCAATCCCAACGTTGCATAGAAGCTCTTCTTGAATACGGCTTCCATTTTCGTTTAGAACGACAGAAATATACTACTGTCCCCATACCCACTCAGGTATATACTAATATCTCTGTTTAACACACCTACTTACTAACCACAGGGCGGGCTACACGCGAGAGAGGCTGATGATATATGCAATGCAATGATACTTGGGTAATTACAATTTATTTTAACATTTCGTACGAGTATACAAAACATGGAATACTGACCTAGGGATTAAATATCTCATGCTTTGCACCCACTGAAAGAATATCAGAGGACCAGAATCACTGCTCTATTCACAGGTAAAATAAAATTACTAATGACAATACAATTTTAATTGTTGTTCCATTTTTCATTTCAAATCAGGAATATCATTCTTTTGAAATGAACTTCTACAGGATATGCATTAGTAAAGTAAAATATTTCTATTGACAACAGTTTCTAAAAAGTATTGTTTGGTAGGAAATTCATTACTGTTTACTAATGATATTACTTTATTATTATTATTATTATTATTATTATTATTATTATTATTATTATTATTATTATTATTATTATTATTATTATTATTATTATTATTATTATTATTATTATTATTATTATTATTATTATTATTATTATTATTATTATTATTATTATTATTATTATTATTATTATTATTATTATTATTATTATTATTATTATTATTATTATTATTATTATTATTATTATTATTATTATTATTATTATTATTATTATTATTATTATTATTATTATTATTATTATTATTATTATTATTATTATTATTATTATTATTATTAATATTATTATTATTATTATTATTATTATTGTTATTATTATTATTATTATTATTATTATTATTAATTATTATTGTTATTGTTATTATTATTATTATTATTATTATTATTATTATTATTATTATTATTATTATTATTATTATTATTATTATTATTATTATTATTATTATTATTATTATTATTATTATTATTATTATTAATATTATTATTATTATTATTATTATTATTATTATTATTATTATTATTATTATTATTATTATTATTATTATTATTATTATTATTATTATTATTATTATTATTATTATTATTATTATTATTATTATTATTATTATTATTATTATTATTATTATTATTATTATTATTATTATTATTATTATTATTATTATTATTATTATTATTATTATTATTATTATTATTATTTTATGTCTCATTTTTTGGCGTTGCCTTCAAGAGAAATAGGTATAATTGGAATAGAAAATATTCGGATGAGCATCTAAGTTCATTTCTGTCTGTTATACTCGTAAAAGAGATTTACTTCTACAGCGTAGGTGGCATTCAGAGCACAATACATGTACAACGCTTAATTCTCTTAAGATACTGAGACTTAAAACCTTGCTTATTTCGATAATGTTACTAATTTCGTTTTATGCAGAAGTGTATTTTCAGAATTTGTGCTCTCAGCCACTCATGTAGTAGATGAATTGTAATTAGTGTAGCTTCTGAACACTTTTGCACAATAAGCATGCAGGTTTACTTATACTGTTAATATACCCCTTATAAACCTAACATTGTGACGTCGGGTTCGGGACACAACAAAGGACGAATGGGCTCAAGATACACATGCTGGGCCGGTAAACGGGCAATGACGTTCAAGGCCAGAATGCCTCGCAGGACTGCTGTGCTTACGTGACTGTCAACTATTAAAGTGGCAGAAACAAAAGGGGTTCGGGAACGTTTCACGAGACTTCTAGCTACTTCATTTACGGTGTGTGCGTATGTGTGTGTGTGTGTATGTGTGTGTGTGTGTGTGTAACTCAAGAAAGGTCCACGTGACATCATCCACAATATATAACGAGGTCAGAGAAGAGAAGAGTGGCAAGTGAGGGGAATTTTGCGGCTGAGTTACGGACATGAGTGGGTTAGTGAGTGTGAGACAGTTGTGCTTGTGTATCGTCATGTTGGTACGTCGTAAGAAGATTTAACGAGGGTTGCGAGTGATAGTAACGTCATAATTTGGGTATGAGGGACAGAGGAAGTGAACAAAGACACCAAAAGGACAGGTTATGTGAAGAATAGTTATGAGTTGTGATGACCCGAAATAGTGTAGTGTGTGTTAACGACGAGAAGCAAATTTTGCAGTTGTGGTAACATTTCAGAATACAATAATGTGATAGAAAAGTAACTGGACTAATTTTTATGATTTTGTCAGTATACTGCGTATTTTAAGTATGTAGCATTTAGGAGCTAAAATCCGCATATAAAACCACAGGAGATAGACACGGATTGCACCTGAAACGACAATTTAGGAAATCAAATTTAGGAAGGGAATATTGCAGACCTAAGCTTAGGGCACAGCTCGAGAATTTGCTGGTTAAGGTGACTGAGGAAAACAAGGGAAGAATCTCATTCAGAGAGAATGACTCTGACGGGACTTGAAATTCACACCTCCCGTTCACGGTGTGTTCATGACCCTAGCTACTCATTTGGGTAATTATAAAGTATTGTCCTTAATATAATGAGTTCACTACTTACATTAAAAGCATTTTTTTATCCGCAACTAATATTTAGCTTCCAATTAAATATTTTGAGGAATTGCCGCAGTAGTTTGGAACAGAGGTCCTTAGGAAGCTCTGGAAACAGTAGTTCTACACAAGTGGTTAACATACAATAAATCACCCTGTGGTCGTTGTAACTTAACAAAAACTATGAACATTCATTAATCAAAATAATCATTAGAATTACGCAGCGGAGAATACCTGCGATTACATGGCTTTATTTATATTGGCAAATCCCTTAGGGATAATTGAAAATAACATTTATGCAACTGCATGTAATTTACTGGGGCTTCATTGACATATCCCAAAAGTCCAGTTGAACCGAGTTAGAACATGCAGTCTGCTGAGGTTTTCCATTTCAATTTTTCCACTCCCCAGTGCGTTTTTCTCTAACCCAGTGTATTCAAATAGCTATATAATTCAGTTTATTTTTACATATAACAAAGGTTGTCTTTCCATTGTGGATTTAAAAGTCATTTTTGTCATTTACATATTCATACATAACTGTTTCAGTTTTTCGTTTTTGGTATTCCAAAAACACAACTCAGTTATTCTGCTCATCAGAGGCTTGACAGAACAGGTAGATATAATAATAATAATAATAATAATAATAATAATAATAATAATAATAATAATAATAATAATAATAATAATAATAATAATAATAATAATAATAATAATAATAATAATAATAATAATAATAATAATAATAATAATAATAATAATAATAATAATAATAATAATAATAATAATAATAATAATAATAATAATAATAATAATAATAATAATAATAATAATAATAATAATAATAATAATAATAATAATAATAATAATAATAATAATAATAATAATAATAATAATAATAATAATAATAATAATAATAATAATAATAATAATAATAATAATAATAATAATAATAATAATAATAATAATAATAATAATAATAATAATAATAATAATAATAATAATAATAATAATAATAATAATAATAATAATAATAATAATAATAATAATAATAATAATAATAATAATAATAATAATAATAATAATAATAATAATAATAATAATAGCAATAATAATAGCAATAATAATGATAATAATAGTAATAATAATAATAATAATAATAATAATAATAATAATAATAATAATAATAATAATAATAATAATAATAATAATAATAATAATAATAATAATAATAATAATAATAATAATAATAATAATAATAATAATAATAGTAACAGTAACAGTAACAATAACAATAACAATAACAACAGCAACAATAATAATAATAATAATAATAGTAATAATAAAAATAATAATAATAATAATAATAATAATAATAATAATAATAATAATAATAATAATAATAATAATAATAATAATAATAATAATAATAATAATAATAATAATAATAATAATAATAATAATAATAATAATAATAATAATAATAAAACAATAACAATAATAATAAGAACAATAACAACAACAACAACAACAACAATAATAATAATAATAATAATAATAATAATAATAATAATAATAATAATAATAATAATAATAATAATAATAATAATAATAATAATAATAATAATAATAATAATAATAATAATAATAATAATAATAATAATAATAATAATAATAATAATAATAATAATAATAATAATAATAATAATAATAATAATAATAATAATAATAATAATAATAATAATAATAATAATAATAATAATAATAACAACAACAACAACAACAACAACAACAACAATAATAATAATAATAATAATAATAATAATAATAATAATAATAATAATAATAATAATAATAATAATAATAATAATAATAATAATAATAATAATAATAATAATAATAATAATAATAATAATAATAATAATAATAATAATAATAATAATAATAATAATAATAATAATAATAATAATAATAATAATAATAATAATAATAATAATAATAATAATAATAATAATAATAATAATAATAATAATAATAATAATAATAATAATAATAATAATAATAATAATAATAATAATAATAATAATAATAATAAGAATAATAATAATAATAATAATAATAATAATAATAATAATAATAATAATAATAATAATAATAATAATAATAATAATAATAATAATAATAATAATAATAATAATAATAATAATAATAATAATAAAAACAGCTTTTCTCCAAAAAATAAACAGTAAAAGAAGCTGAATTGTTTAATCACACAAATATTTAGTGTTAACAAAGAGACAATCGGAACTACCTTTTGTTATTAACCAACAGAATTCTTAAACAAGAAATCTCAGTCCACTCTTCAAAAATGTATAACTGTAAATAACCATATAGTTTTTTATATAAGAAAAGTATACGACAGGGATCGCCAGACTCCCCGATTGAAGGAGCTACTACAACAGCTCAAAAACAGTAGCGACTACCAAGGACAAATTTATATTTATCAGACAGAAAATTAAGATATAAAATTTTAAGTTTATTAAGTTAGGAAACCCTTACTTTATTAATTAGAAACATTATAGCACTCAATTTCACTTTTTCCTATGCTGATACTAAATAGATATATGACATTCATTCTCAGCTACAATTTTCTTAATATTGGGACAGTAAATGGTCACAGCCATTCGAATACAGTTGTCCAAATGTTCATTAGTGAGCCTATTTCTGAATTTATTTTTAATCACATTCATGTTTGAAAAAAGAGGTTTCACACAGATGTGTAGAACTGAACAGCGCCTTCACTTGAATAGCAACACGAAACAAAACTGGATACTTCTTCTTGGATACAAGAGACCAAACAGCTTCTGAACTTGAGACAGATTGCAAAGACAGATCACTTTGGAAAGTTATGAGTTCCATTTCTACTGCAGGACCATCTTCCTGAGAGTGTTGCATCACACAAGTTGAAAATTCTTCAATATCCAGGTCCATGAAAGGTGTTGTGATGAACTGCGCCAGGAGCTCAATTTTTTTGAAATCTTGAAAACGTTTCTTAAATTACTCTCTTAAGCTTGAAATAATTTCTGCATTCTTTTTGCCACAGTATGTTTCTGAAGAGCCTTGCTCTTCCAGTTTGTCTTTTAAATAGGGAAAATGTTTGAAATCACCTGCATTAAGATTCTTTTCCCATAACTGAAATTTTCTTGAAAATGAATTGACATCAGATATAATTTCCCCCAAATTCTTGTCTTTGCCTTGGAGTTGGTAATTGAGTTCGTTGAGTTTTTCAGTTATATCTACCAAGAAAGCAAAATCCTGCAGTCAGACTGAACCTTGAAGTTCAGGATAGGGTTCACCACGTTCTTTAAAAAAACTTAATTATTGCAGGCAAAACTTGGTTGAAACGCTGTAGAATCCGCCCTCTACTCAGCCATCTTACATCACTGTGGAGCAGTAGTTCTCCATACTGGCAACACAGTTCATCAGCCAGTGCCTTGAATAAACTTCTTTGAAGTGCTTGAGGTCTCACTTTCTTAACAGTTTTCACTACAAGTTTCAAGATGTCAATGATTTGTAAAACGTTTCCACATAATGTCTGTTGGTGAGTAATGCAGTGATAGCTAAAGAATTGAGGAAAGATGAACTAATTCCTGCTGTAAAGTCAATGCACCTTTCTGCAAACACGGTGACGAGAAGAATTGAGGTTATGAGTGGTGATGTTTCACAAATGAAGAGAGATTTGGATAGACGCAGTTTTTGTTTAGTTTTAATAGTTTTAATTATCAAATAATGCATCACTGACTACTAAAACTGCATCTTTAATCATTTCACCGTCTTCGAATGGCTTTTTCTTCTGAGCGATAATCTTTGCAACATGGTATGATACCCCTGTTGCCGCTGTACTCCTGTGTGCTGTCTTCATGAAAGTAGCTTGTTTTCCAAGTAACTGAGCTTTCAGTAGCCTTAGTTTTTCTTTCCTCAGATCCGAGTGTGCAGGAAACAAATTTTCGGCCTTGGAATGAACAGTCCTGTAGTGTCGTTCAACGTTAGCTTTTTTTCCAACAGATACACTTGAATTACACAACATAAAACACTTTTACCTCTGATCTCGGTGAAAAAATAATCCTCCTCCCAGTCAAAATGAAAATGGTAAGTCTTTGTTTCTTCTCGCCATTACATTCATCACAATATAAACTAGCAAGAAGTCTACATCCAACATAACAAAAGTCAGCTGACGGTACACCGTAGCCAATCTTGCTGGGCCAAATTCATCTGTCATGTTAGGCAACCTTCTCTGAGCCACCAAAAATATCCCTGCGAGTCACTGGTAGCTCACGAACTACGGTCTGGCAACCCATGGTATACGAGTATAAGGTTGGCTTCGCTGGGGAGAACTTCACTATAAGTTTGATGACTTTACTTCCCCGAAAAGAAACAGAAAAAACAACGCCTATTAATTATGTTCATCACAAGACCGTTTTGGATAACAACATACACATAAACAAAAATCATTTAGTATTGACGGCGAACACGTTGACAATAATATCAATTCACTTTTGGAGAGAAAATGCTAGTACACCTGAAAATATATTAACGGCAACATTAGTTAGAGCACACATATTTAACCTGCGATATGCGAAGACTTTTTGGCAGTCATACAATGTAAAATAAGCATAATATGTCTCTTGAATAATCACAGAAAACGAAAGATAATAAAATGTTATATAAGCATGGAATAAATATAATACATTTCCTGAATGGTCACAAATAACACAAAATACTTCAGCCAGAGAGATTTGAATTTCCCTCTGTCCAAGATTCCGTTTTGTTTTCGTTATCCGTTAGTTAATATTGCTGATCGGCTTTTGGAAATAATTCCACCTACAAAATCTCAGGTTACGGTTTTTAAAATACTTTTCACAAATTGAGAATAACGACAATATAGAAATGCCCGAGAGCATCTTGAATACAAATTACAAATCCGTTTTGCACCGCACCGCCATTAATTGCTCTGATTTTCCCATAAAATAAAAAATAAAGTACTTTGGAAGTGTGTATTGACACCCCACTGAAAGTAAAAATCTACAAGATGTCAGTTTGTGATTTCTGGTATCAGCACGCAAAGAATACACCGAATATCGTGACACCGCCTTCTTCCATCCCCCCTACTTATTTGAGTGAGCAGGGTTTCACTGAATTGATAATAGTCAAAACGAAACAAAGAAATCACACGAATCAAGATTCAACCACAAATAGATGAACTGGTGTCCAGAAAACGAGCTCCGCCATATCATTAGTAGGTCAGAAACATTTACAAGTTCATATACCTTTTGTGGCACATGTGCTACTTGTAACGTAGGTTCTGAACTTATTTTAATCCACCTTTGTAAAACTTTAAAGCTATTTTAGATAAGGTTATATCGATTTTGGACCGCCTCCGTAGCGTAGTTGGTAGCGCACTTGGCTCTGGCACGGAGGACCCGAGTTCGATCCCCGGTACCAGCATGGGGATTTTATCCCCTCAGGGAGATATGGCACGGGGTGCACTCAGCCTCGTTAGGTCCCGGTATGTCCATGTACCACCCTCCAGTACTGCACCCCATCAATGACGTCTATAGTGGGACGAGGTGGGGGACGCAGCGGCTGGGCGGTAAGTCTTGGCTCTTCATGGGCTGTTGTGCCGGGGCTTAGTTTAGTAGTGTATAGATTTTGAATTAAGGACTACTTAGAGCAAGGCAAGGCTTAGGGTCTAGACCTGGGGTACTGGCTGGAATTTAACATGTGTTTGGGTGTACGCGGGTAAAAAAGCTTGAGTACCACTGAGTTAGAGAAATGTTACTGAATATTGCGTGTTGATGCAAACAAAACAGTTTAGTGACGTTTTCATCTGTTTGAAAGAAATTATGAATCACCTTGAATTGTAGCATGCATCAGAACTGACAGAGTTAAGAGAGGAAAGCGGGGAATGACATCACTTTCTCTAACATTTAGAAATCATACGCCTTATGTACCTATACTTTTTATGCTTATCTTAACAAATATCAACCTAGAAGTTATTTTAAATTTGGCCTTAAGGGCTTTTTCATAATAATAAAAGAGACGGACAACACCATTAAAAGCAGCTAAAGTTTATCACTCATTAGCAACGCAGAGATGTGACGGCTTTCTGCTTATGACCCAGTTTAAGAAGGGGAGTGAGTTGCGAAGAGAGCGAGGGGAGAGAAAGGGAGGGGAATATAAAAAATCGTTCCTGTTAGAATATTCGCGAGTAGGTCATTAAACTAAATTTTTATCTCAGCCTGAATTTTCGAAACTATTTAAAGTTATAATAGCTGGTCATAATTGCCAAAAGTGAACACATTTAGCTTCTGCACAGTCTTGCCAATTGCAACTTCTTCTTTAATTATATATACGTAGTGACTAAAATAGTTTACAAGGTTTGAGAGCGCGTTCCTTACACTGAAATGAGAATAAAGTGTTATGTGTCACAAAGTTCTTCCTTATTCGATTTGAAGCCGAAATAGTGAACGCCATAACTATGTAAATAATACTGCTTCACATGGCAGAATTAAATAACCGGGAAATATTAAAGTCGTCGTATGTATAAAAGGTACAGACCTGGGAACATCGTTCACGGTTAAAATTGTCAGAAGGGACATATAATGGTACAGACAAGTCATTAGCGGCAAGTTCCAGGTAACCGGACTAAAATCCTGTAAGACTAGTTTTCTTGGAAATCGCTTAGTGCATGTGTGTTGAACAGGAAAGCAAGGGATGGTTATGTACGCTTCGGCGAAACCACGTTGTCAGCGTAGAGGTAATTAAGGACTTGCATTCCGGATCCTCGAGTGTGAGGACACATTACATTTTACAGTAACAATCTTCGGTCTTAATAAAGACACAGTAACGACGTAACGTTTCTAATAGCGATCGGCAAATCTCAAACATTTACTTTGATTGTGAATAAAAGTGTTTTAACGAGAGTTCTGGCTTTTATGTGAAAACACTCACGCATACCCAGAAATTAAGGTCCATGCAGAGCAGCTGGAGCAGAAACCTCCTGAGAACAGCATTCAGCTTACGATAGTGGAACAGAGCAGGTGGTAATCCCGCTTCAGATTTATTAAAGTTTAAAAGGTTATTAAATGAAAGAATTTTGAAGTGACATACTAATCTATATTTCGTCGTCAGCTTGTTAGGAAGTATTCAACACGTAAGCTCATATCAGAGGTTCTCAAAATGTCCTCCTCTTGCATCTAGACTTGTCTGTACTCGCCGAATTTCACACCTGTCAAACACTTCCTGATGGTGTAACATGCACACCACTGATACGTTAAAGACCGACTGATAAGTATACCCTCAGATAGCTAGCACTTACATGTAGGTACACAAATGACAAATGAAACAAGTATCCATGGTAACATATTGCCATCTACATGAGATTCAATGAGTCCAGCATCTTATAAATGAGCACATAAATAAATGGCGATGCGGAAGTAAAGAAGTCCCACGTTGTGGACGCATATTTGATGCTGTATTTCTTTCGACGTTCTTAAAATCTCGGCTCTGCTTTCCTACGTTGGTCGACTATCGGAGTTCCTTCTCCATCTTTACCATGGCTGCTGCAGTAGAACTAATGAGTGTTATTCTCAGGATATGCATGGGAATTGGTCGAAAATGACACATGCACTAGTGTTTTCATAAGTTTTAATACTTCAAATACTCATGACATGAATTCAGGTATGCCGATCGTTGATGCATAGAAACTTTTAACTTTTACGCAACACATCTCAATTGTTGACCTCTCCGTTCCAGATCCAACCGCCAAGTAGTAAGTTTAAAAGAAGAACCGTTGGCCAAGATGCGTTAGACTACCGGTGTCAAATGAGTGTATGCCGACCTCCGGTGTCAAATGAACTTCCGTATCAATGGGCTTGGAGCTGGAAAGCCATTGACGGAAACCTTCACTAATAAATTAATGACGCGAAAATGAAGAATTTTGGGATATTTGTTTATATGAACTGTTTGCCTTGTTTCAGTGAAGGGAACGCGTTCTCAAACTTTGTAAGTGTTTCTTGGATCAGCCTGTGAATATAATATTTTTAAATATATTTTTAAATATGGTACCTACCGCATCTGCCATTTTGGTGAATATTGCATCGTTTCACAGATCCAACTGTACGTATCTCCTGCACAGTGTGTAGTAGAAGGGGTACATTTTAGCCCATCAGTTATATGAAGATTTACTCTTGAAATTTATTCAAGCAATTTATTCAGGATTTATTAAAATCTTCGCTTTACAATTTAAAACCCACGTGACACAGATATGAATCGTGGTATCAGCTGGTACGCCAGCTGTTGTTCAACCCTGTAGCTTCTTTCTTCCTAAACGACTAGTTCAGTCTTCCTGTTTCTTTTGAACAGTTCTTTTTTTCTGTGAATAACATTTCCTGATATATATCACTCGCTTTCTCAGAAATTTCTGCAGAGAGGTAATATTTAGGATGATAAAAATAGGCATTAGGTCTAATAAATCTAATTTGATCTAATTAAAATATTTACTAATTTAAACAAAATGGTTACTTGGCTGGCCCTCTGGCGCAGTTGGTAGAGCACCTGCCTGCTGTGCTAGGGGTCCCGGGTTCGATTCCCGGCAGGGGGGTAGGAATTTTTCCCCAGCCAGGATTATTCCTCATCCTTCCCCGAGTCTGGAAGTATGAATGAAAGTGTGAATGTGTGTGTGAATTCAAAGAATAAAACCCCCAAAGATAGAAAAACCCAACGTAAACGTGTATCACCATTGTCAATAGGCAAGCCCGCCGATATGACCTCTGCAGTTAAAGGCGGGACATAAATGGAACAATTAAAAGAAATGGTTACTATCAAACGTCAGTCTAATCAATAAATGCACCCTACATTCCTTAATAAGCACAGGTAAATAATCCCTCGGATTAACGCCCTGCCGCTGCATCCCCCACCTTTCCTCACCACAGGCGTTATGAGTGGGTGAAGTGCTGGAAGGGGAACGTGGTCAGTACTCCGGACCCTCCCGGCCGGTTATGCGCCGATTTTTCTCAATCAAATAGCTCCTCAATTGACTCCTCAGGGAGCTAATGAGAGTGTGTACACCCCGAAACAGGTCTCCCAGAAAAGATCCCCAGTTCGGTACCGGGACTCGAACCCGGATCTCCTACCTGTTAAGCAGCAGCTCTGCCATCGGGCTAAGGAGACGACCAAAGGTATGAATATAATTAAATTTGAAAACGTATATTACTGTATAAATTCCCGTTTTACATCTCAAAGGTGTACAACATAATGAAATTCCAAGGTGATGAATTTAGAAAATTAAGTAATCGCCCATTGATGCAGCGTAACGCCTGATTTTATCAACTGAGATATTTTACTCAGTCCTTCATCGTTTTCGCAGTAAGCGTTCTTATATATAATGCTGCTCATACAAAATTCAATATAACTACATAATAGGGTACTTACATCAATTCATATTATAATACGCTAGCCTACTCTTCAACATGTAATAGAAACAATTGGCAGCAATTTGTGAGAAAATAAGATGAAAAGCGTTTTCTACGTAAAGAGTGTTGTAATGTAAGAGAAATTCTATTAAAATCTTCGCTTTGCAATTTAAAATCCACTTGACACAGATACGAATCGTGGTATTGTTCAGTTTTTCATTTTTCTATGCTATTCTTTTTCCTCACCCACACTGAGAATCTCTATCTCTCTCTAAATATTACAAAGAAGGTAGACAGGTTAGTATTGTTTTTATTTTCACCTCGTCTCCCCTACCTTCTTTCCTAGAAATCTTGCCTCCCTCCACTTACATTACAAAAGAAAAGTATCAACGCCAGCTGCTGCACAAGACACATGAATTTTAGACCTGGTAACGTTCTTTTTTTAGCTACGTTTAAGTTAATTTAGTTATAGTACAACAAGGATGATGCAGTTATGGGTAGGCTTATGTAACTTTCACTTTGAAAGCATCGCCGTTAACAGCATAAAGCATAGTAAAATGCTAGAATCTTCAAACACCTCTAAGAGTTCTAATTACATCCAGTTACTCGTTGTCATATCTCGAGAACTAGGACAAACATCCCTTTGCTTGCAATGAGTGCGCGCTGTATGTATGGTTAGTGCGGTGTGTGGAAGGGGCTGACACAGGTAACTTAGAACTGTAAACATTAGTTAAGGGTTTAACAAGATTTTAAAAATTTATGTTGCACTTACATGACTGTCTACTCTTGTACTAACCATTCTTACAAACTCTTATTCCTGATATATAATATTCAGACAAACATTTGGAGAAACTATCTTACTGATTTCTTTGTACATGTTAGGGGAATATAGGAATACAGTACTTCTTGAGCGATAGTCAAATCTTTTAAAGCTTCGAGATTCCGTTCTCTTTGCACGGCTAAGATATAAACAAACGAATAACGATGTTCCATTTGAAGAAATTTTAAGTGTGCCAAAATTCACACAAATAACTAGAAATATCTCCGAAATGGTACACTCCACAAAAAATCATTTGGACATAAATTGTTTTAACCCGATCTAAATGTTTCGTATAGTAAGATTTGGTATATCTCTCACGGTTTACCAGCTATTTCAAAATACACATTTCATTTGCCATAAAAATATCTTAAAATGTAACATTTAATTAAAATCATAAGAGCCTTTTTTGAGAAAATGAAATTTTGGAAAAGTTATAGGTAAGAGGTATGTATGAAAACTGAATGCACTCACTACATCTTCCTCTTTTAGCCAATATAATCGAAAGCGTAAACATGTCTTTCGTTTCTCGCCGTCTTATATCCTTTGTTTTAGTTATTGGTTAAGGTTATTTGACAAAAGGAGTGATACTTCCTTGCACTGCGGCCTAAAGTAACCAATTTACTCTAAATGGTCAAGACTTTGTGTAACAATAACTAATGTGATGTAAACACGAGGTGCAGTGAGGTTATCTTAGACGATCTATGTGTGTACCATTCTGCGTGCGTAGCCATTGTAGACGTTATGGTATAAGTTGTGAAACGATCTGGTTGCTGCATTGGGCGTAAAAATGTAACATTTCCGCAAACTACGTTGCAGTAAGATCAATCGTTTTCTTAAACTGAATGTTACAGAGTAAAGTGAAAAAGAAAGAAAACAATTGAGGAGGTATTATTTCTATTGCAGTTATTAACGAGACACAGAGAGAAAATGAGTGGGAAACAAGATGGAATGGGAAATATATCTATATAGGTAGAGGCGTTCATTGTTCTCTTTCCCGCCGAGACCCACGAGTTGGCGTGCCTTTCCGTGATGCTGCTAATGATATCGAAATTGAGACGCTACAGCTTGGCAGTAAGCAGATTTGGCGAACATGTAGTAATATTGCTAATGTAATGTGATGCTTGGAAATGCTACGGATTAGACAGAAATTCCGTAACTGTGGTTGCCTGGGGAAAACAATGCCTATGGGAACCTCGGTGTGACATCCCATTAGACCTCACGAGATGGAAAGAGATTCATGCTTTGGAGTGGTATGTTTCTTTAGAGGAAAGCCACATTTTCGCTTAAGAATTTCTGTGATGATAAAATCGTCTTTATATGCCATCACATTAATAACATGCTTATACGTAAACTGAAATATATTCAGTTCACTTTGAAAAGCAGAAAATGGGTCTTAGTGGATTAATTTTTTATTTTTCATCTGTTACGCTTTATTTCACTCCTTTCATCCCATCTCTCTCTCTTTCTCTCTCTCTCTCTCTCGCTCTATCCCTATCTATCTGTCTCTGTATACTTCAACCATTTATTTTTTGTACTAGAGTACCAGAGTTCTACAAGTTCTTCTCTGATGCTGAGGCTCTTTACCTCTTCGCCAACCAATTCAGCCGTCGACTTCACGCCCATGTGTGCAGAAAAGAGTAAATGTCTCTCAGGCAATATGTAGGAGCTGATATGACAACCAGAGCTAGGACAAACATCTGCTGAGCGAAGAAATAACATAACTACCACACCCTTTCACAATACAAAATGGCCGGAGCAATTTTCAAGCCAAAACTTTCATTCTACCGCTCACGTACCGATTGTCCCCAACCAAGTGAAAAATACTGCATTCAGAGAAATGCTACTTAATTTGGAAAAAGCCAAAAAAATCATCCGACATGAATTTCAGTACTACTAGCCAAACATATTCTCTGAAAATATACAGTAATTAAAGGTTGGATCTCACCACGAGTATTGCCATATTATTCAGCACCAGCCAAGTTTCCTATTGGTGACGTAGCATATTCTTAACCTTTGAGCACATTGCGGTGTGCCAAGTGTGATCTCCGACGGAATAATGAGCAACTCTGATGACGGTCGAACGACGAAAGGCCCCTGAGTCTTTTTTTTTTTTTTTTTTTCATTACTATATTAAAGTTCTTCTGGGGTGACACAATTTATTTGAACAGGGGTGGTATGGTGTCCAGTACCGCCGAACAAACCGGATGATGTGAGTGCATGTTAGATAGGTCAGTGGTTTGGGCAGGTCAAGTATAATGCCGGATGCCCTGACACTGACCTGCGATTTGATGAGCACATGTGTGGAAGTACGGGAGGAAGGGGAAGTCTGGGAAGTGTCAGAATGTCCTCAATATGGTTGAGTCTAGTCACCAGTACTGTTGTGTGCCCTTGTAGAATCTCTTCTAGCGACTTATGGACCTTGTGTATACGTAAGTCATTTAAGTAGGTGACCACTTTCTCCAGCTGCTTCTTGAAGTGGTCACGGAGGCTATTGTGCTCTTGGTGAATTGTGACTGGTAACGTTGTTTGCAGGTTTGAGTGGTGTTCTGGACGTCCCTTAGAGCACGAGTCAGGGCTGCCTCCCATGCTGCAACCCGGTCGGTGAGAGTCTCAAGTGTTTCCTGAAGTTTCTGCAGTACGGTGGTGTTGCGGGGTACTACGGTGTAAAGTCTGCTGTCTACGCCGTTTTGTTGGTCGGCGGTTTGACGGTTGGTGTTAATGTGCGCTTGGTGTGTGACGGTGATGGTCTGGGAGTCGGAGACTGGTTGTTGTGAGGGTCGTTTGTGAGCTGCAGGCGGCTGATGGTGTGGATTCCTGGGGCACGCCACCTGGCCCGTGAAGTTGCCGATGTGCACGTAGCACAATACACGGGGCGACATGTATTGATGGTGTTGTGTGCTGATGGTGCCAGCGCCACAGTAGTGGCAGCGTGGGGCGTCTGTGCAGGCGTCGGCGGTGTGACCGTACTGGCAACAGCGTAGGCAGGGAGTAGGGCCCAAGGCTGGCCTCAATTGGGACCACCTGCCCAAGGGCAGGGAGCCCGTCCGTCAAGGCAGCATGGTAATCCGTCCCATCCCAGAACTCCAGGCGTAGCAGCGGTGACGGTCCTCTGGCTGTGACGATGCGCGTCGCTTTCATAAGAGAAGGCCAACGACATTGAGCTGCGCTAAGGAGGAGAGAATCCGGAAGCTGCCGATGTACTCCACGCACAACTTCGCTGTAGCTTTGCAGCCTCGTGAGGTTAGGATGACTCTGTGTGGGCGTCCAGTATTCAACCTCTGGCAGTGTCGTCTGTGTGCGATAGGTGGTTGGTTTCGGCATGGTGTCGCATGCTGAGATACCGCGCTCTGACGGCGTAGACGGAGATGGAGTTGGCGAGGAGGCTGACTGTGAGGCAGGGACGGTCCTGGTGTTTTCAGTTTCCCCCGAAGGCGCTTCGGAGGGTTCCTGAACTGATGCCGTGACTCTCTTCTTCCTTCTTCCTGCAACGTTGTCTCTGTGGCAGCTGTGACTGAACTCGCGCTCCCTGAGTCGGCCCGTGCTTCGCCTTATATACAGGCAAGAGGGCGTTCAGGGCTCAGCCAGCTGACGTAAACAGACGAGTAGCGCTATTACGTGGCAGGTGAGGCACTGAGGAGTGGAAAGCCTCCAGTTTTGGGAGCTCAACGGTGCATATATTTCTGTGAGGTAACCTCACTAGCTCGACCTCGCTAGCGACACGCCACAGAGTTCTCTTAATGCTCGAATAAAGGTCTTTGTATATTTGAAGGAGCTATATATTTTCTGTTTAAAGAACATACCGAGTGAGTCTTTTCATCCTGCGGATTGGTAACTAGGCAACCTTGCATTTTACGTACGATGTCAAATGCAGTTGCTGATACCAGGGTAGCCCTGTTGACGTGCTCGACGTGCTTGACGTGCAGCGCAGTGGTTAATAGGCTGGAAATACATGAAGGTTGGAGGTTGAAATCTCGCTTACTTGGGAATAAGATTTTTATTAATTTATGTTTATGTGCCGAGAACGTCCCGCAAATCATTTGTTCTTTCCGAATACACAAAAATGTGGATTTGCCTATAAATACGAAGTTCCAGGCGTTATCTGTTATGTGTGTTGTACTTCATTTTTGTGAACTTTTCGAACGATTTATTTGTTTTTTTGTATGAAAGGGTAGCTTTAAATAGTAAAATATGATGTAATGATGTCATGGTATGATTACAATGTTATTAAGAACTTATATATGATGTTCATTAAATAATATCCTAACAAGTAACAATTTGTGTTTTCTTGAAATTCACTAGAACCTTCACCTCTGAAGACCAACGCGCACACTGTTGAACTACAAGATTAAGTCACTTCACATACAGCTGTGTAACAGTCATTTCGACCTAAATTGACACGACGCGATGTAGTGAACAGTGTGTATGGCATAGCCTGTGAAACGTCTGGACTGCATAACTTCTCAGTCCGCAGGCTGAGAAGATTCACCCATATCATATATAATGTATTTCGGAGAGGATGATCTGAAAATCCTTAGATTATATCGTGAACGTGGACTTAAACTGAAGGTTGCTTACCCATCCGGCCTTTTACTTCCTGTAATATTTAGGCACTACAGTTAAGCAGAGCAAGTATATACAGTGTGCTCCGGATTTTTGGTTCAAATTAATACAGGTGGTGGAGAACACCGAAGCAAATATATTTCGATAAAGGAACATATGGTCTCTGAAATCAACTTGCAATCTTAGAGAACAGTTAGGAGCGATGTCGACGTAAATTGTTGTGTCAGTGTCGCTGAATAGAATGTGTACTGACCTTCAAACCTACTTTGTATGTGAACGGTTGGCTTCGGTGTCAATGTCTGGGTTGGCATTCTCTGTGATTGGACCATACATTTTCCCATTCTACCTCAACGGTCGGAGCTGGCGCATCTTCCTGGAACGTGTGTTGGCAGAAATGATGGAGGATGTAGCTCTGAATGTTAGATAAAGGATGCACTTCCAGCACGATGGGGTACCAGCCCATTTCAGCATTGCTATGAAAAATCATCTCAGAACCACCTTTGGGAATCGATGGATCGGCCGAGGTAGCCTGTGACTGGCCACTTAGGTCACCTGACCTCACGTATCATCTCCCTTTGGGGAAATATGAAGCAGGTGATGTATGAAGCCGATGTGGAAACAGAAGAAGACCTCGTCGCTAGAATTGCCGTCGCTGCTTGTAAAGCTATGGAAAAAGTGATCACATTAGGAGAGCAGAATATTTCGTTGTCCCATGTCGTGTTGCAGCGCGGTTTGCGCAAGTCTATATTTCCAACATGCAACTGAGTTTATTGATTGTCTCTGTCCCCTAATATGCTAGTGTCTGACTGGCACCCAAATGGCCTGTGTGTTGAATCGTCTTACCTATTTGGATACATACTTGCAAATACAAATGCTAGTGGTGATTCAAGACATGGCCTATTTGTGTGCCCAACTGAGGATAACATATGGAAGAGAGACAGTCAATAAACTCAGCCGCGTTTTGAAAAAATTGTATTGTGTAAACTGCACTGCAACATGACGTGGGACTTTGAAATATTCTACTCTCGTAATGCGCTCAATCATTTTTTCCAAGCCTTTACCATTGCGGACGTTCCAAGAGTCTTCAACTAGACACAATTAACAGTGGTCCGACGATGTTACTACATGCCAGAGGCCAATGGTCATGCATTCGAGCAATTGTGAATGCCAATTCTATAATTAGTATGCTAATTATTATATTCTATGTAAATCGCCCCTGGCATCAGAAACTTCCGTCAAGTGTACCTTTCCCAATTGTAATTGTTTTCATCTTCTGTCTTCTGTATTTGAGCGAATAGCTTCGGATCACGTTGTATATTGCATTTCTACAAAAAGACACGCGCTTGGTGTCTTCCAAGAATACCTACGAACATGTTTAAGAAAACACCCCAAATTTTGCTTGTACGCAGGTGTGCTTTGCATTAATGATTTGCATTAAAATACCATATGTTTAGTATATTTGCATGTAAGATATTTCGAATACTTTATGTAATGCGAGGGACGTTCGGGAATGATTTACAACAATAGTTCTTAATACCTTATTTATTAATAAATGATTCAATGTACCCAGGATCTCTCAATATACTCCCCACCAACGTCAATAAACTACTGCCACCTTCCTGGGAATTTCATTATTGCGTCACTATGACTATTATAGACTATGCTGTACAATAATTGTACCATAATATACAAATACATGTTCACAGTTCAAATAAATACATGGAGGAGAACTACATGGCAGTTTAAGCAATAAAGAGCAACAATATCTAGAAATTGTACTGTAATATACAGAGAACGCGTAAGTTAATTAACTTTGCATTCCATATCTAAAATGCCGCTGGTAACATTCCCTAGGTGCCATCTAGTACTACATATTATCTTTATCAACGATCTTTAGGTGTGAAGCAGGAATAAGATTGCTTCTTGGAACTTCGAATAAGGAAATAATATATACAAAATTGGGTAAGAAGATATTTTCCAGATAGGGATACGTAGTTATCTCTTAGATTCTGCACGGAGAAGGTTTGTCAGTCACATTACGTATCCCGTCAATTTTGACGCTACTCCTTAGTTACTGATAGGTCCACGGTAGCGTGTGGGGGAAGTGCCAAGTTCAATTCCCAGCGACCGCCAACTCTGGATTGGCTGCTACACTCTAATTTTAAAAGAACATACATGACAGATGTAAAGCAAAGAGAGGGTAAAGAGTAAGCGGGCAAGGTCGTTGCTATGGAAACGTAAACAAAAGTTGATACATTAGTTGTACTGATGAATCATGTACTCCTCAGCTCAGCTATCACTAGTTTTTTGCGAGAAACTGACCTTGCTTCGGGGTTCAGTTACGTTGTATGTGTTACCCTACTTTGTTAAAACTCAAGCTAAAATACGTTGTTATGGAAACAAGAGTCGGTGGAGGTACATGTAGACTTAAGATTCATTGCTCAACAGAAAGATCAACTTCCGGGCGTTACAGTGCACAGTCAAGCTGGAGAATTTGTCTGTCCCTTTATAGAATTCTTAAAATAGAAGAGAGAGATAGAAGAGGGAAATATACTCCTTCACAATGAACCTCTTATTTCTTTCAATCAAATGAAGAGACAAATTGCACATGTTCTTAAAATAAGTGAGGCGACTGTTTCTAGAATCTAGAAGAGAGGCAAATTGCAACTCCTGGGAAAGAGAGACCAAGAGTATCTCCAGTTTCGCAATCTGTTTTCAGTCAGATGCCATAAGAAGACACATCTAGAGCTATTACGCACTGAAGAGCATCCTACCACACATAAGCTTCTTTCTTGTGTTAAAGAAGCCTTAGTTCTTTGAGCAAAATCCTCCATGACCTAGGGACTTCAGCTCAAAAATAATAATGGTGATAATAATAGTAATAATAACAATAATAACAATGATATTTGAAAGGTCAGGCATTATAGCAGTAAGGGATTTGTTTTTAGGCGAAACGCTAAACAGGAGCTCGAAGGAAATAGTCTGCTTCGATGAAACAGACGGCCATACCGTGTCCAAGGTCTAGACTAATGGTATGTTTGAAAGTACCACAAAAGTCCCTATTATAATCGAGGGAGAGAGATAGATATATTCAGCTGTAAATTAGTTACTCAATCACAAAAGTAAAGACGCTAAGACACAGTGAATCCGTATTGAGAACAAATAACTTTTTTCGTATTAAGAACAAATTACGTTAGTTCATAAGAGAGGCTAATATAGATTATTATGTGCAAGTTTTTGCTGTCGTGAATTAAAACCGAACGCTTGCTCATATGTTAAAATGGGGGATATGCGTAAGCTGCTATCTGCTTCTAGACAACACTGCAACTCTACGTGGAGAAGCTGACGACTGTCATGTAACCTCTTTTAAAAATCAGACTACAGGAGGTGGGCTTGTGCGGCATCGAATGCATTTGAACTGGAAACATTTGCGATCTCGTCCATGCTAGTGGATGTTGCCATTGGAATCTGGTCAACCTTTGCGTTCTACCTGCATCCTTTCCTCCATGGGGTCACGGAAGAAGCACAAAGGACCGTGCTTAACGGAGTCTTCCGTTAGTATGCACGTAACCTTTACCGTTACGCTATAAGTATACTCATAGACACTAGCACTAAAGAAGCGTTGTGGAGCAGTTTCGTGAGCAGTTATATAATTTATATACGTGAACTCATTTCTTATTCCGTTCTGAACTTAGTTTTAGGCAAAGCTGGATATAGATCATGCTTGTATTTTAAAATCCCCATTCAGTTAATACAAGCAGCACACATTATTATTATTATTATTATTATTATTATTATTATTATTATTATTATTATTATTATTATTATTATTATTATTATTATTATTATTATTATTATTATTATTATTATTATTATTATTATTATTATTATTATTATTATTATTATTATTATTATTATTATTATTATTATTATTATTATTATTATTATTATTACTATTATTATTATTGTTGTTGTTGTTATTATTATTATATTTTTGTTTGTTCCTTTATTTGCATATATCATAATGGTGGATGAAATGATGCTCATTTTACGTAGCCCTTAGTGATAGAGCTTATGGTTACCCAATATTTATCAATCATCACAGAAAGCTCTGGAAAGCATGCTTTTTGTAATAAAATTCACTCGGAAAGAGTCAGGCAGATCCATGTTAATATACGAGATTCGCATTCCCTTGTTCCCGGAAACGATTCCCGCCCAGTCGGTTACCCAAACCTTGGTTTGTTTCGTATTTTCACCACGTCGGTACACAATTGCTGTAACAGTTTCTCTTGTTCCACGAACTCCTTGCCCTTTATTTCGTTTCATATATTTCATCTCCATATGTTTCAATATAGTGGAATTCCTTGACAGAAATTCGTGTGTTGCGGCGGAACGGTGGAGTTTGCAATGTGTAAATAATTTCCTCTGGTGTATGGATGATCCACCAACGGTGGCTGGCTTTAGGTAACCCATCCTTCCTAGCACTTATTGTTATATGGATGTGATGCCCCTTCGAGCCTTCACTTCATCCCTTCTTAAGAGAGTCACGTAAGTCACAAAAGGCTTACATTGGTTTACTAGAGGTGCGGAAGTCCAATGGCTGGGGCCCCCTCAGTGTCGCTAATCCTAACCTTAAGTTCAGCAGGATAGAATTTGACCTCGAAACCTCAGAAATGAATGTGAAGCAGACTACACCCATTTGTCTCGCTTGGGCAGATGTGATTTTGTTTTTGTAAATTGAAATATGAATGAATCCATATTGATTTTATATTTAAATATGTGCGTTTAAGTCTGATAAATGAGAAAAGTAATATTCCATAGCATCACTTAACTCAGGGAACAAGATTGCACAGAAAGTTTATGTAAAGCATCCAAAAAGAGTATAAACGCGTTAAAAGTCTGTTCATGAATGTTTATGTTCTGCAGTTCGGGAAGGAGATTGGAAAAGTCTTGTAGCTGGTCCTGTCTAAGTATGTAAACAACCAGTCACAGTCGGGCACACAATAAGTAATTCAATTTTCCAGTACATGGCTACACTGGGCTCGACTGCATTACAAGCAGAGACATTGTGCGTAGCCAGAGAAATTTTATGTCAGACCTCTGGGAGAAAGGGATGAATGAGGAGAGTGTTGGAACCCAATCGAGAATCACGAGCCAACTTGAAGGTTCCTAACGTGTACTGAACATTCTTCTACTCGACATCAGGGTCGCCAAGTAGCCACCGACTTTGTGGGTTTTGTCATCGGTTCCTTCCTGCAGGTCAAACGACTACAATGACACCTCTGCGTCGAGAACAGTAGTTACATCTGGCAAAATCCCCACACAGCAGTGCCAGGCTCGTCCATCGCCAGCCTTCCGACCCAGAAACACTGGATTGAAAGGATGGTGAAATGAAATTGAGAGACGAGAAATTGGGGAATGCAAGTATGATTCCTTGAGTTCACCTGGTGACGGGAAAACCCCCCAAATAACAAAAAAAAAAAAAAAAAAAAAAAAAAAAAAAAATATATATATATAATAATAATAATAATAATAGTAATAATAATAATAATAAATTGTCTAATAATTGCCTAACATAATACATCTGAATTAAATTATAATATATAGTTATTACTATTTGCCATATTAAAAGTAAAACCATATTATATGCATATCACAAAATATATGACTTCTTCGGTAACTAATTATACCATGTACTTAAATACTTGCATACTAAAAATAAATAAATGAATAGTTTTATGTTGTGATAGAATGACAAATCAGTCCAATTACTATTTTCTATAACTTTGTTTTTCTTCTAAATGTTTGCAGAAATACAAGTTCTCTTCTGCTGACGTTAGCACAGTCAGCAGTATTTCGTAATCTTACAACTCACAATTTTTCTTCTCGTAACCTTGAGTCAGTCCTTTCACTGTCTTTCTTCACTTTCTCTGTCCCTCATACAGTTAACTGTAATGATACAATCACTCGACACTCGTTTAAAGTCACCTCAGTGAACATTATTCACCAGTTTCATTCACCGTTTTACCAGCCCTAATACCGAAAACAACTACAAGAAGGTAAAAGAAGGAATATTTGTCAAAAGGAAGGATTAATACCGGAAACATTTTGTTCGTCACTAACTACTCTTTCTTCTTTTTATTTTGGTATTACTTAAATAGTATGTATGTAATATATTGTAACTTTTTGGTTTGGGTGTGGTGAAGTAAAGTAGACAGATGTAGTCGAGATAAACACTTTTATTTCCGTAAACAGTAACTTTGTACACCCGTTGCAACAACAAGAAAGTCTTTTCCGATTCTCCAACAGCACGGCTTCGAACTCGTAACACAAAGAACTAACTCTTCTCCGTCGGCACAACTCTCCACATCGTCTGTCCGTCTCCGTCGGCACGACTACTCAACCTTCACATACGTCTGACTGTTCTCCGTCGGCACTACTCAACGCTTCACGTACGTCTGACTGTTCTCCGTCGGCACTACTCAACGCTTCACGTACGTCTGACTGTTCTCCGTCGGCACTACTCAACGCTTCACGTACGTCTGACTGTTCTCCGTCGGCACTACTCAACGCTTCACGTACGTCTGACTGACTCTCTCACACTTTACCGCTATTTATATCTCCCCGGCACTATTCTGGAAGCTTCAAGAACGTTCACTTATTGCGCTGGGGTACAAAGTAGAAGATTCCAGTAGCCTCTATCCTTTTCTCTCTTTCGGCAAGCGCCCCAACAATGCGGCCATGCTCTGTCTCTTTCCTTCGGCTCCTTTGCGGTAGTGCCGACAATAATGCGATGCGTGACACTACGGTTGTCGGCAATTAGATGCGGCGGGCGCGGTGACACTGCTCCCTCCTCAGAGCTGGTCGTCCCGACCAGCACTATCACTGCGGCATCTCCCTTGCGTCCTGGTGGACTAACCCATCGAACCTCTTCTCCAGGAGGCACGATCCTAGGTATCGCTGTTGGATAGTGTCCCTTGGTCCGGGTAGGACGACGTATGCCATCCTGCTTCGAAATTCTGCAACAGTACCGCCGTCTTGGCGGGCCCTCGTCCAGTTGCCCTTCTTCCTGGTGTGTTGACGGGCCATCCTGCGCACTTGGAAACGGCTCATTGGGTACCGTGTCCGCCGACCTCTCTGGCGCACCTTCGCAGCCACCTTGCTTCCGATGGGTCCGGCAACAAACCCCACCACATCCGCGCGAGTCGCGTCCACCGCTGCACTCGTGTTCACTCGTGCTCGGCACGGCCTCTCCTGTATCCTGCCGTCCACGATGATGTCCACCCTTCTTCCGTTCACGGCACTATGCGTCAGGTGATTGGATGGCTCCGACGGTCCCCCCATGTCACACGCCAAGTCGGTTCTCGCGTGATGCTCGTTTGCTTGTGCGCTTCCCTGCTGATCGTCCTCCACGTCGTATCCTGGTTGGTTACGTACCCGACACACTCCTCCAGAGGATCCTCGACGACGTCTCTGAACTGCCCCTTTGTCTTCCCCGAGACGTACACTTCCGTTATCTGAAACGGGCGCAACTGTCGCCTCGGCCACTAGGTGCTCCCTCCCCGGGTCCGCGCTATTCCGTCTGCCCCTGGCATCCAGTATTTTGACGCTCTCGTCAACTCTTACTACCAGGGCGCCAAGACGTTCCCCGTCGTCCTCCACGACGTCCACATGCTGGCAGAGGTCTTCCACCTTTTCGCCGAGTTGTTCCACGTCTTCCGTCACGCCAATCAATTCGCCGAGTTGTTCCACGTCTTCCGTCACGCCAATCAGTTCGCCGAGTTGTTCCACGTCTTCTGTCACGCCAATCAGTTCGCCGAGTTGTTCCACGTCTTCCCTCACGCCAATCAGTTCGCCAAGTTGTTCCACGTCTTCCCTCATATCATCCGAAACGGGCGCAACTGTCGCCTCGGCCACTACGTGCTCCCTCCCCGGCTCCGCGCTATTCCGTCTGCCCCTGGCATCCAGTACTTTGACGCTCTCGTCAACTCTTACTACCAGGGCGCCAAGACGTTCCCCGTCGTCCTCCACGACGTCCACGTGCTGGCAGAGGTCTTCCACCTTTTCGCCGAGTTCTTCCACGTCTTCCGTCACGCCAATCAGTTCGCCGTCAATTTTCGCCGATAGCTCCGTCTTCATCTCTTTCAGCTCGGCAGCGAGGTTGTTTCTCGTCTTCATTTCTTCTTTCAGCTCGGCAGCGAGGTTGTTTCTCGTCTTCATTTCTACTTTCAGCTTGGCAACGAGGTTGTCGTTTATCGTTTCGATTTTGGCAGCGAGGTTGTCGTTTAATGTTTCCATTTTGGCAGATAATTCTTTCATCATTGCCATCATCCTGGTTTCCGAATCTCCCTCCATCTTGGTTCTAACGTTGCAACTTCTAACGACGATGTAACGAAACTAGAAGCAATTCGACGGATCCCACTCCTGACACCAGTGTAACTTTTTGGTTTGGGTGTGGTGAAGTAAAGTAGACAGATGTAGTCGAGATAAACACTTTTATTTCCGTAAACAGTAACTTTGTACACTCGTTGCAACAACAAGAAAGTCTTTTCCGATTCTCCAACAGCACGGCTTCGAACTCGTAACACAAAGAACTAACTCTTCTCCGTCGGCACAACTCTCCACATCGTCTGTCCGTCTCCGTCGGCACGACTACTCAACCTTCACATACGTCTGACTGTTCTCCGTCGGCACTACTCAACGCTTCACGTACGTCTGACTGTTCTCCGTCGGCACTACTCAACGCTTCACGTACGTCTGACTGTTCTCCGTCGGCACTACTCAACGCTTCACGTACGTCTGACTGTTCTCCGTCGGCACTACTCAACGCTTCACGTACGTCTGACTGACTCTCTCACACTTTACCGCTATTTATATCTCCCCGGCACTATTCTGGAAGCTTCAAGAACGTTCACTTATTGCGCTGGGGTACAAAGTAGAAGATTCCAGTAGCCTCTATCCTTTTCTCTCTTTCGGCAAGCGCCCCAACAATGCGGCCATGCTCTGTCTCTTTCCTTCGGCTCCTTTGCGGTAGTGCCGACAATAATGCGATGCGTGACACTACGGTTGTCGGCAATTAGATGCGGCGGGCGCGGTGACAATATAATTGGTAATCTGCAGCAACAACAAAATCAATAATAATACATACATAATTACAAAAGATTATACTCTTAACTCAAAGCAAGAAGAAAATATTAAGACTATGGAATAATTGCATGAGAAATAAACGGACGAAGAGAAACATGCAAACAGACAATTGGATCTTTACATAGGAATGCAAGAGAGAGATAGAGAGAGAGGGGGGGGGGGTTAGAGAGCGAGGTATAAAACAAAACGTGCCACCTTGGGCCTACGAGTTACCTAGTTACATAGAGATATATCCTCTTCTGTCTCTTTGAGAAACCCAATTTTGAAATATATTTGGCAGTATTCCGTTTCTCTTTGAAACCTTTTCACCTTACACATCCATGTAAAGCATTTCTAGTACCTTTCACGAATATTCCGTCTAGATGGCATATTCAATTTGTAACGCCATCTTCCTGCGGTCTGCTTGCCTTTTGTTCCGATGATATATGCTCGTCTCCTTTATCCTATCTGAAACCCTAGGTGAGTAAAGCATCTATATCATTTCGCAAAGTAAGGATTCGATTTCCCAGGCATTTTACTGCTGTACATTATTTTCTTAGTGTTCATTTTTGTATTTTTAGGTTCTGAAACTAAGTTAACTTGCTATACATCTTACCCATACCGAAAGCGAACGGTAACAGGTGGTAAGGTCTGTGGTACACATTCGGGAGGTCGCGGGTTCGATCATCATGGCCACGCACTCTGATATGGGGTTTTCCGTGGTTTCCCCATGTCACTTAGGCGAATGCTGGGGTGCATTATTTCACACCACGGTTTCCTTTTCATCATTTCCCTTCAATACACTCCTCATCTTTCAGGTATGCTTCCAGGCGTGTAGTGTTGACAGTGCCGGGCAGATGGCGTGGTTGACTGCGCATGGTAACTGCTGCTCTCGGAGGTTGGTGTCGTTTGGTGGCCCTTGTCCTCCGGGACGCTCAGTGCAGGGGGCCTCTTCCCGCTTCCCGCGCAATCGCTCTTCCTAGAGCTGTCTGCTGATGACGTCACACGGGAGTCACGTAGTACCGATATTCACACGTGCAGCTTACATTTTACGATATAATTCAAATCCCATCATACTATCTAAGTATCTCTACTCTAGTTTCCTTGTTTTGTGACATGAAATGTCAACGTAGGCGTTTTAATTGAACAAAAACAAAGCTCTCATTGTGTAATATTTCGTAAAACAGAAATGAAAATTATCTGTAGGAGGAAGGAGCAACAGTGTGTCACATAATCGTGCAATTACTTTGTTAAGAGCTTTCAACACGGTTTTTTCACTTTCTTTAGGATTTAGGTTATAATTGTAACGTAGCCCTTATTAAAAGGCCTTTTAATAATGTAATAAACGAAAACAGAATGTGCTACTGACATTCTTTCCCTATTCAGACAGTATTTTATTGACTGAGCTGTTCTTCTAAGAATAGCTGTGTGGCCACTCTTTTTCAACAATATGAAAATGCAGCGCAGAGGAAAATGAAATAAATAACACAATTACGACAGCTATCATTTTTGAAAATACCAATATATTTGAAACGGAGCGAGAGAGAGAGAGAGAGAGAGAGAGGGGGGGGAAGGTTTGTCTATCGCTTTCACCTATGAATCCTTTATAATGTGTAATGAAAGTTTATCTCTATTAACATGAATATATAGAAGGATAAGCCTTAGTAAGAATACTTTGCGCAAGAGTGAGCAAAGAAAATCATTTGCGTATAGCACATCAGATTCTTATCATTGAAATATACGCTGTGCATATTTTAATACATTAAACAACTATAAATAATTTTAGTTATACATATTGCGCGTTTTCATAGATGACTTCAGTGATCAAAACTAGAGAATATCTGATTTGTAAAATAATGTGATTAATTGCAAATTACGTTTATTTGTGAAATATCATCAAAGTATTGTATAATTACAAGGTTATTCCAGCACGGCCCGATTGCTCCTTTTCTTTAAAATGGGAAAGAAATATTGTCCGTATTTCCCGAATGTGAAAGAAGCACTGCATAGCTATACAGGAAGGGCCATTAGCCTTTCGTTCATGTTATACCTAAATTTCAGTACGGTTTGGGATAAGGCGGTGCACACTCTTTGACAAAACAAAGGTCATTGTATTTCGCTTCCTTTTATTTTTCTGTTTATCTTAAAAGGGTTGGAGTCATTCTGTCTGAGGCAGGGCGCATTTAAAATGGCACGAAGTAGAATAATAAAACGTGCCAAATTTCCCTATGAGATACATTTAGTGGTACGTGTTAACGCACTAATTTCTAAGACAGAAAATTTGGGAAGCGAAGACAGTGACTGTAATTTGCCAAAACAAGTGCCACAGGACTGGATTACAGTTATTTCAAAGGGGGAACATGTTCGGCCGACTGAACAGTGGTACCAAAAAGTGAAGGAATTTGAAACTATATTTGCGGGATTCCATGGCTTTAACGTTTCAAAATGTGCTGGAGTGATGAAAGCGCTTACTGGCATGATTTGTTCTAAATTTCCTGAATTGGATGAAAGAATTGTTTCCCTATACGTCAGGACCCGCACTTTCATTAGGGTACGGCATTTAAATAACAAACTAAAAGCTGTAAGTATGACAAAAAGGAATGCGAGGAAGTGTCAGCAGTGGGCGTCAGCTACTTCTTCTGGAACAACATGACCAAATGTAAGTCTACTTTTAAGATCAAACAATAATTTGTTACTTCTTATTCTGATTGTAGTTTCGTTGGCGGTGGTAAAATTGGTTTGTAATTAGTAGAATGTATTGACGAACGTTTCTAATGTGTTTTCAGTTAAGGTATCTTTTCTATCACATATCACTGTATTTTTCTACACTTTATTAATTATTGCTTAAGTGTTTACGCAGTGGAACTGTCAGTCAATGCTTTAAATGGTATGTGTCGAAACGGGTTTAAAGCGCTCACTTTCTATTGCCGTCTGAACTGCGCGCGCTCACAGACCTCCATGTGACGTATGTTGCCTGCAACCAATGGCAGCAATTGTGCCGGAGTGGCCTACCTTCTTGCGACACCAGACCTGCGGTGTGATGGCTGCACGGTGGGGCCTTGCGAGATCTCAGCACGTGTTAGGGACTTCCACGCGTTTCTGTGGCCCGTCTAGCTGTGACCCTATGTGGCACCTTCGATTCCCTCACTTCATCCTTGCTTTCTGGGTGGTGGTAGTCACAAGAGATCTGTGTAGGTCGACGTGACAGAGGTGTTCCTCTGTGTGTTTGAAACCTTTACATTTACCTTTACCCTTTACTCCTACCGAAAGAGGTGGTTCTGCGGTAACGAGCAAGGCTCGCATTTCGCAGATCCTGGGATGGATTCCTGGGTCGGCCACTCTGGCAGTGCTTCTTTGTTTTTCCTGATTGGCAATGCAAATGCTGGGGGATTTCTCCTCTGTTACGAAATTCCTTTTCTCTAATTCCGTACCACTTCGCTTCGCTGTCATGCTTCCGATGGGCTTGGCAGTGTGTAATATCGTTTGGACAGATGCCGTAGATGGTTGCTAGTTGGAAATTTCTTCACGGCGCTACCGAACGTTCTCCTAGCCACTTTATGTGGGTCGAATTATCCCTGGCTTCCCAGAGGGAAGCCTGTGTCAGCAGACCACCGGTGTTAAGGACCTTTGCGCGAACGTTTGGCGGTTTGTGTTTCGTTTACCTCGTCCTTCCGTTTTGGTTGCGGTGAACACATATGATCCGCGTTGGATTGACGTGCGAGGTTTCCATTCCCTGGTAAAAGTCGTTTGTCGATTGATTGGTGATGTAGAACTTAATCGTAATAATGCAGCAAGTGTTTGTGTAAGGTCAATGGAACAAGGTACTTAATTGGCCGTTTCTGGCGAACTAACACACATTAACTGAAATACTTTGATGCTTATCAGCTTACTACTTGCGTCCCAAATCTTAGGGTATATATTTAGAGGCTCCTAAATGTTTAGTTACGTCAACATATGTTTGATATGAAATTACTTAATCTCTATTGAGCTGCACTTCAGAGTAAGATGACAAATATATGCAAAAGGACAGTCATATTTATTAGACATAATTTTCACACAAACATTAACTACTGAAAGTAATGTATGTAATTTGTATTGCATTGGTTAAGGAAGGTTATACTGAGAGTAAGCAACCCATTGTTAAAATTGAAATTCCAACATTGCAACAAAGTCGGCTGCAGGGTCATAATCTACAGATCTTACAGCCATATTGCCGGCTTGTGACACCAGTAAGTTCCATAACATGACCACAGATAGTATTTACAAAATGGCGGACCTCAATGTTTCATTTCAACAGGCTGCTATCATTGAATTCCTTGTTGTAGAGGAAAAATCGGCTACTCATAATTACTCCATACTTGAACATGCCTAGGGAGATATCTGCATGGGCGCCAGGGTTTGGGGTTAACAGATGTCCGGATATGCTCTGCATTTGAACCATTCGTCCGAATGAAAGGTCTCTAGTTTGAGAAACAAGCAGCAGTCATTTCAAAATGAACTGGAAACTGGGAAAATTGAAATGAATAATTGGTTATTAGTCACAACTGTACGTTGCTATGGCAACATGACTACGTTCAAAGAGGATGTTCGTGTAACAGCAACATTGAACAAGAGATGGGCAACGAAGCGTTGCACACCAAGACAGAAGCTGGTATTCCGTGGAAGCAAACAGATGCTTTACTCTCACACTCACATTTGTATTGTGGTTATCAAAGAATAAAGAAGTATAGAGTAACCAGTCTGCCATCTAAGAAAATTCTACCAGTATTTCAGATATTAAAGGCTTCTTTGCACGGCATGTGTTGTGTTACATCAAGTTTTGCAATTATCAGACATTCATTTTTTGACAATCCTGCTCACAGGTATTGCTATTTACCCAGAAGCTCTTAAAATAGTTTTACCGATTCTACTAATCTATTTAAAAACAATATTATTCGCCAGAAATACTCTGAGTTGCAAAAGAGTGAAGAACCACAAATAAGTATTATTTTCAACTAAAGTATCTGGAGTCATAAACTATCACATTATTGGAGTTTAAATATGCTCGAATGCTTTATCAGCATTAGTCAAGGAGCTAGTAAGATCCTATTCCTTTAGATGTTTACAGGCTTTAAAAAGATCCATCTGTTATCCCGACAAGCTTTTTTGTCTCTCTCAGATTTTTACAAGCAGCTTCCGAACAACTTCAAATTATCTTCTTCCAGCATTGAGGGAAGTAAAGATGCAGTGACGACTCGGTTTTAATGACTCTAAAGAAACCCATACTCACTTCTTAGCGAGGTGCTTCTAGGAGAAAAAGAGGACCAAGAGGCAGAAGAAAATGTTGAAGGAACGAGGGGAAAAGGGAACAACAAGTCACCGGTTAGTTATAGCTCAAACTGTGCCAAAGTAAAAAAAAGAAACCTCGAACGTTGAGCAGTGACATTAGAAGCAACGGCAATTTCATACATTGGAGTTAAAGTTACTAAGAAACAAAGTAAATTAAAAGGACGAATAGTTATTTAGGGATGAGTATTAAGCTACTAGCGACCAGGAGAAGGTTGTTTGACAGTAACTCTCCTTCCGTGCAACACAAGAAGGTATGTGCTATTTAAATATTTTCTACCGTTTTCCATCAAGTTTATGTGGGCTAATATGATACACAACACATAGGTTGACAGATAAATGTGCAACACAATAAAAGCAATTCCATACAATTATTGCGGTAGCATGAGTGATACACGTGCACATATATAAAAGTTTGCAGTATACAAGTCGAGGAGACTAACATTCTCGTATCGCAAATCCCGCTCACCTTCTTCAGCTGGTCAAACAGAGCTTCTATTCTTCACCTGTTCATAATATAGCTTCCATGTTGTAGTTCAATACTTCTGCGCATACAAATTTGAAATTATTCAATCATTTCAAAGCTGCATATTAGTATTTTATTATTCAGTGTTACCTGAAATACACATTCTGCATAAAACGTAGGTTTTTATCATATGTTTCTCTTGTAATCGTCCAGTAAGCATGAGACTTTTAGATTAATTTTCATCACCTCTTCCTAGTCATAGAGCAAGAAGGTTAACAAAAAACGTACTTCTAATGTCGTGCACAAACATTGATTATATTCTGTTCCAAAACCATTGTCTTAATATTCATGCAAACATGAAATATGGTCATGGTAATGCAGGGGTTTGAACCCGGGACTTCTCACATGCGAAGCGAGCGCTCTACCTCTGAGCTACATCCCCTGATAACTTTGTTTCCAACATCTATATGGCACATGTAACAAACACCAGAGGTAAGTGACACGTGGAGAAGGTATAAAAACTGTCATGGAGATGCCGGGTTTTGAACCCGGGACTTCTCACATGCGAAGCGAGCGCTCTACCTCTGAGCCACATCCCCTAGTGACTTTACACCCAATATCTACATGAAATAAGTAACAAACACCAGAGGTAAGTGACACGTGGAGAAGGTATAAAAACTGCCATGGAGATGCCGGGGTTTGAACCCGGGACTTCTCACATGCGAAGCGAGCGCTCTACCTCTGAGCTACATCCCCTGGTGACTTTCACTCCAATATCTATATGGCACATGTAACAAACACCAGAGGGAAGTGACACGTGGAGAAGGTATAAAAACTGTCATGGAGATGCCGGGGTTTGAACCCGGGACTTCTCACATGCGAAGCGAGCGCTCTACCTCTGAGCTACATCCTCTAGTGACTCCAAGTCCAATATCTACATGAAATAAGTAAGCAGTACCAAGGCGTAGAGAAGGTATAAAAACTGTCATGGAGATGCCGGGGTTTGAACCCGGGACTTCTCACATGCGAAGCGAGCGCTCTACCTCTGAGCTACATCCTCTAGTGACTCCAAGTCCAATATCTACATGAAATAAGTAACCAGTACCAAGGCGTAGAGAAGGTATAAAAACTGTCATGGAGATGCCGGGATTTGAACCCGGGACTTCTCACATGCGAAGCTAGCGCTCTACCTCTGAGCTACATCCTCTAGTGACTCCAAGTCCAATATCTACATGAAATAAGTAACCAGTACCAAGGCAGTGACACGTGGAGAAGGTATAAAAACTGTCATGGAGATGCCGGGGTTTGAACCCGGGACTTCTCACATGCGAAGCGAGCGCTCTACCTCTGAGCTACATCCTCTAGTGACTCCAAGTCCAATATCTACATGAAATAAGTAACCAGTACCAAGGCGTAGAGAAGGTATAAAAACTGTCATGGAGATGCCGGGGTTTGAACCCGGGACTTCTCACATGCGAAGCGAGCGCTCTACCTCTGAGCTACATCCTCTAGTGACTCCAAGTCCAATATCTACATGAAATAAGTAACCAGTACCAAGGCGTAGAGAAGGTATAAAAACTGTCATGGAGATGCCGGGATTTGAACCCGGGACTTCTCACATGCGAAGCTAGCGCTCTACCTCTGAGCTACATCCTCTAGTGACTCCAAGTCCAATATCTACATGAAATAAGTAACCAGTACCAAGGCAGTGACACGTAGAGAAGGTATAAAAACTGTCATGGAGATGCCGGGGTTTGAACCCGGGACTTCTCACATGCGAAGCGAGCGCTCTACCTCTGAGCTACATCCCCTGGTGACTTTCCTTCCAATATGTATATGGCACATGTAACAAACACCAGAGGGAAGTGACACGTGGAGAAGTTATAAAAACTGTCATGGAGATGCCGGGGTTTGAACCCGAAACTCCTCACATACGAAGCGAGCGCTCTACCTCTGAGCTACATCCCCTAGTGAGTCCAAGTCCAATATCTACATGAAATAAGTAACCAGCACCGAGGCAGTGACACGTAGAGAAGGTATAAAAACTGTCATGGAAATGCCGGGATTTGAACCCGGGACTTCTCACATGCGAAGCGAGCGCTCTACCTCTGAGCTACATCCCCTAGTGACTTTGCTTCCAATATCTATATGGCACATGTAACAAACACCAGAGGTAAGTGACACGTGGAGAAGGTATAAAAACTGTCATGGAGATGCCGGGTTTTGAACCCGGGACTTCTCACATGCGAAGCGAGCGCTCTACCTCTGAGCCACATCCCCTAGTGACTTTACACCCAATATCTACATGAAATAAGTAACAAACACCAGAGGTAAGTGACACGTGGAGAAGGTATAAAAACTGCCATGGAGATGCCGGGGTTTGAACCCGGGACTTCTCACATGCGAAGCGAGCGCTCTACCTCTGAGCTACATCCCCTGGTGACTTTCACTCCAATATCTATATGGCACATGTAACAAACACCAGAGGGAAGTGACACGTGGAGAAGGTATAAAAACTGTCATGGAGATGCCGGGGTTTGAACCCGGGACTTCTCACATGCGAAGCGAGCGCTCTACCTCTGAGCTACATCCTCTAGTGACTCCAAGTCCAATATCTACATGAAATAAGTAACCAGTACCAAGGCGTAGAGAAGGTATAAAAACTGTCATGGAGATGCCGGGGTTTGAACCCGGGACTTCTCACATGCGAAGCGAGCGCTCTACCTCTGAGCTACATCCTCTAGTGACTCCAAGTCCAATATCTACATGAAATAAGTAACCAGTACCAAGGCGTAGAGAAGGTATAAAAACTGTCATGGAGATGCCGGGATTTGAACCCGGGACTTCTCACATGCGAAGCTAGCGCTCTACCTCTGAGCTACATCCTCTAGTGACTCCAAGTCCAATATCTACATGAAATAAGTAACCAGTACCAAGGCAGTGACACGTGGAGAAGGTATAAAAACTGTCATGGAGATGCCGGGGTTTGAACCCGGGACTTCTCACATGCGAAGCGAGCGCTCTACCTCTGAGCTACATCCTCTAGTGACTCCAAGTCCAATATCTACATGAAATAAGTAACCAGTACCAAGGCGTAGAGAAGGTATAAAAACTGTCATGGAGATGCCGGGGTTTGAACCCGGGACTTCTCACATGCGAAGCGAGCGCTCTACCTCTGAGCTACATCCTCTAGTGACTCCAAGTCCAATATCTACATGAAATAAGTAACCAGTACCAAGGCGTAGAGAAGGTATAAAAACTGTCATGGAGATGCCGGGATTTGAACCCGGGACTTCTCACATGCGAAGCTAGCGCTCTACCTCTGAGCTACATCCTCTAGTGACTCCAAGTCCAATATCTACATGAAATAAGTAACCAGTACCAAGGCAGTGACACGTAGAGAAGGTATAAAAACTGTCATGGAGATGCCGGGGTTTGAACCCGGGACTTCTCACATGCGAAGCGAGCGCTCTACCTCTGAGCTACATCCCCTGGTGACTTTCCTTCCAATATGTATATGGCACATGTAACAAACACCAGAGGGAAGTGACACGTGGAGAAGTTATAAAAACTGTCATGGAGATGCCGGGGTTTGAACCAGAAACTCCTCACATACGAAGCGAGCGCTCTACCTCTGAGCTACATCCCCTAGTGAGTCCAAGTCCAATATCTACATGAAATAAGTAACCAGCACCGAGGCAGTGACACGTAGAGAAGGTATAAAAACTGTCATGGAAATGCCGGGATTTGAACCCGGGACTTCTCACATGCGAAGCGAGCGCTCTACCTCTGAGCTACATCCCCTAGTGACTTTGCTTCCAATATCTATATGGCACATGTAACAAACACCAGAGGTAAGTGACACGTGGAGAAGGTATAAAAACTGTCATGGAGATGCCGGGTTTTGAACCCGGGACTTCTCACATGCGAAGCGAGCGCTCTACCTCTGAGCCACATCCCCTAGTGACTTTACACCCAATATCTACATGAAATAAGTAACAAACACCAGAGGTAAGTGACACGTGGAGAAGGTATAAAAACTGCCATGGAGATGCCGGGGTTTGAACCCGGGACTTCTCACATGCGAAGCGAGCGCTCTACCTCTGAGCTACATCCCCTGGTGACTTTCACTCCAATATCTATATGGCACATGTAACAAACACCAGAGGGAAGTGACACGTGGAGAAGGTATAAAAACTGTCATGGAGATGCCGGGGTTTGAACCCGGGACTTCTCACATGCGAAGCGAGCGCTCTACCTCTGAGCTACATCCTCTAGTGACTCCAAGTCCAATATCTACATGAAATAAGTAACCAGTACCAAGGCGTAGAGAAGGTATAAAAACTGTCATGGAGATGCCGGGGTTTGAACCCGGGACTTCTCACATGCGAAGCGAGCGCTCTACCTCTGAGCTACATCCTCTAGTGACTCCAAGTCCAATATCTACATGAAATAAGTAACCAGTACCAAGGCGTAGAGAAGGTATAAAAACTGTCATGGAGATGCCGGGATTTGAACCCGGGACTTCTCACATGCGAAGCTAGCGCTCTACCTCTGAGCTACATCCTCTAGTGACTCCAAGTCCAATATCTACATGAAATAAGTAACCAGTACCAAGGCGTAGAGAAGGTATAAAAACTGTCATGGAGATGCCGGGATTTGAACCCGGGACTTCTCACATGCGAAGCTAGCGCTCTACCTCTGAGCTACATCCTCTAGTGACTCCAAGTCCAATATCTACATGAAATAAGTAACCAGTACCAAGGCAGTGACACGTAGAGAAGGTATAAAAACTGTCATGGAGATGCCGGGGTTTGAACCCGGGACTTCTCACATGCGAAGCGAGCGCTCTACCTCTGAGCTACATCCCCTGGTGACTTTCCTTCCAATATGTATATGGCACATGTAACAAACACCAGAGGGAAGTGACACGTGGAGAAGTTATAAAAACTGTCATGGAGATGCCGGGGTTTGAACCCGAAACTCCTCACATACGAAGCGAGCGCTCTACCTCTGAGCTACATCCCCTAGTGAGTCCAAGTCCAATATCTACATGAAATAAGTAACCAGCACCGAGGCAGTGACACGTAGAGAAGGTATAAAAACTGTCATGGAAATGCCGGGATTTGAACCCGGGACTTCTCACATGCGAAGCGAGCGCTCTACCTCTGAGCTACATCCCCTAGTGACTTTACTGCCAATATCTATATGGCACATGTAACAAACACCAGAGGTAAGTGACACATGGAGAAGGTATAAAAACTGTCATGTAGATGCCGGGATTTGAACCCGGGACTTCTCACATGAGAAGCTAGCGCTCTACCTCTGAGCTACATCCCCTAGTGAATTCAACTCCCGTATCTGCGTGAGATATACAATACGTACCTACGTCGATCTAGGTATAGCAAAAACATTGAATTGTGGAACCCTCTGTAGAGAGGATCCTATTACATTATTTTACTGCATCATTTAGAAATTAAAGTTTCTATTCCTGTTCGTATATGTGGGCAGCTTTTATCTTAAATACATCTTTGTTCTTGTCGGAAATTGTCGGAAATTAATAGCCCACTCAGTTCTTCGTTAACAACTGACAATATGATACCTGAAGTTGCAAGGTTAAAATTGGCGAAATAGTACGCGTTTGTTTGCCTGTGAATCTCCATGGAAGGAAATCCATGGTTTTTTAAGTTTCTTAAGCTGGCTTTCATTTATATTTTAAAACTATAATTTCAGGCAAAAAGTTATGATTTTTTAAAGACAATGCGGTTTAGCTAGTCATCAGTACGTATATCATAGGAAGTATTTACTCCGTTAATCGAGAGATCCAGCGCTGACTTACAGGGAATAAGAAATGTGTTGCACTTACATGAATTCCTCTACTCTTGTATGAACTAGTCTTACAGGCTCTTATTCCTGTAACTTCATGTTAGTTGAGATAAACGTTTGCAGAAATTACCTTATTGCTGATTTTCTTGCAGGTGCAAGGGGGATATGGGAATACAGTAGGCTTTGAGCGAGTCAGATCCTAAGCATTGAAATTCCAGTGTCTTTACACGGCCAAGAGATGAAATAGTAAATAACGACCTATCATTTCGGATAAGTATTGCAAAGCTCACACAAATAACAATGAATATCTCCAAAGGGGTCAGTCCACAAAAAATGCATTTGGATATAACTTGTGTGTTTCAAAGAGATTTATATTTTTACTTTCTCTACTGGTAAGTAGGGAAAGTATTGTATTCCACTCAAAAATTAGATGTCGAGTTTTCACCGGAAATATATGTTTTGAGGCCCCCTTAATCCAAAAAAGCATTTTTAGAAAAAGGTCCGTGTGTTTGTGTGTCAGTCTATGTGTCAGTCTGTCAGTCTGTCAGTCTGTGGACAGCATAACTCAAAAACGAAAAGTCAGTTAAAAGCCAAAGTTGGTATTTAAGTTTAATGTCTTTCAAGAATGTGACACGAAGATTTTGAAGAAAATATCCCCAACCTAAACTACCCTTTACATGGAAAATTTTTCGAAAATTTTGGTTTTCTTGAAAATGACTCTAACGATTTTGATTAAAATTACATATTTTTGAGATATTTTTATGACAAATGAAATGCATATCTTGAATTTTCTGGTTATAGCTCCTGTAGTCGTATTTACTCTGGACGACTTCTGCATAACTGGTAAACCGTTAGAGATAGACCAAATCATACTATACAAAAATGTAGATCTTGCTAAAATACACAATTTATGTCTCAATAAATTTTCTTGTAGGGTGAACCATTTCGCAGATATTCCTTGTTATGTGTGTGAGTTTCGGAAAACAAAACTTTTGTGAAATAGGTCATCGGTGTTCACTTTTTTATATGTTAAGTTTGCAAAGACAACAGAATCTCAAAGCTTTAAAAGATTTGACTATCGCACAAAGCCTACTGTATTCCCTCTTGCACCTACAAGGAAGTTAGCAATAAGATAATTTGTACAAATGTTTATCTTAACTAACACGAAGAAGATATAGGAATAAGAATTTGTAAGAATGGTTAGTACAAGAGTAGAGAAAGTCATGTGAGTGCAACACATCAGATTTTTATATAAAGATTTGATGTTGGTATCCCTTATGGTTAGCCAGTTATGCAAAAGTCATGAAGAGTAAATAGGACTACATAGGCTATAGCCAAAGAATTTAAATACACATTTCATTTGCCATAACAATATCTTAAACACATGGCATTTTAATCAACATCGTTACAGCCATTTTTGACAGAAAAAAATTTTCGAAAACTTTTTCCACGCAAAGGGAATGGAGGGAATGGTGGAGGAATTTTCCTCCAAATCTTCGTATTGCATCCTTGAAATATACTAAATTTAAAAACTAACTTCAGTTTTTAAGGGACCCTCTGCCTTTGAGCTATACTGTTCTCTCTCTCTCTCTCTCTCTCTCTCTCTCTCTCTCACACACACACACACATACACACACGAACCTTTTTATAACAGGACTTTTGGATTCATGGATGGATGAAATTTAAGGGCCTGTCGACAGCTGGGTCATTGGTGTTTTGGATTCAGGGACCTCAAAACATATATGTGGGGTGAAATCTCAACATCGACATTTTGGGTCGAATTCAGTACTTCCCCTACTTACTACGTGTAGTAGAGGAGGTAAAAGGTATAATCCTAGCATTACCAAGCCTTATTTAAAAACTTACATTACCAAGGGGAGATACTTTGTGACCACTCCTGGGAACAAAATTGTCTGAGCAACTTTTAAAACAAATTTATTTTAAAATTGGGTGTTTTACCTTGTTATGTTTATAAAGGTAATATTTAATACTGTTTAACTATTCCTTTTTACACGGATTACATAATACCAACGGGCAGTACTTTATTTACACCTTGATATTTAATTGGTTCTTAAAAAGATCAAGAATGAAGACTTTGAAACAATTACGCAATGCCTAGAACAAACAGTGATTGTGATTGACTATAACTATTAACTGCATGTCCTTAATCAAAAGTTAAAAGACAGAATTAAAAACAAAATGCAGATTGTGGGGATGAAGTACCCCCCCCCCCCCTCCTTCTTGGTAATGCTATGGCTAATACTCCAGATTTAACACTATGAGTAGCGAACGAGATAAACGAGGAACGTTGTAGGTAGAAGAGAAGTCATTTTATGAAAATACTAAAGCCTGGGCGATCAGTCTTCACAACCATAGAAGACGCTAAGTTTCCCTTCATTCCTCTGTCCTCTACTGACACGTAGCTATCCATACCGCCAGCACACACACACACGCACACACATACACACATGAACGTATACAAACTGAAAGGAGAAGATCTACGAGGGGTTGAAAGTAACGAAATGTGCAAAGAGGTTGAAGTTGAAAAGCAGTGGGAACGTTGGAAAGAGAAGGAACATTTTGTGAAAAAAAAGAAAAAAAGTCCTGAGCCCAGCTTAGAGACGAAAAAGGGCAGCAAATGACGGAAAAGGAAAGGGGGAATAGACTGACGTCATGTTGAAGGAAAATGTTGGAGAACCGTCCTCTGTAGCACTCAGTAGAGAAAAGTTACTGAAGGATAATATGGCTATTCGGAAATTTTTCAATAAAAATATGATTCATCAACTCGTAAAAGAAGGTATTTGTGCCACAACCGGGGAATAAGAACAAGAACAGGAATAAAAAGGGAAAGGCAGTTTTATTTTATTCAGCCACAAAGAGAGATGCTGGGTATTTCCTGGTAGCAATTTAGAGCCTGGGTTACATGGTAATAAAATGCTCACATACGAGCTATGCTGATTGAAAATTTCACACAGAATTTACAAATAATATCGGAAAGCAAATATAATAACTACATGTCATTAAATTACAGTTTAATCTGTATAGCCTTCACGTGAGCCAACAACTCATTTTATTGGTGTGACGTCACCGGTTTAAATCCACACTTCCAAGCAAAGACGATTAAACATCTTGTGCCATGTACAACGAAGACGGAGTGTATTTATTTCCTTTTTATTTTAGCGTATAGCCGGGATGTTCAAAGTTTGCGAAAGAGGGGAGTCTGGGTTTACCTTCTTCCACTGTACGCAGAATTTGCCTCTCTTTAACCCCCAGCCGTGCATTGTGTTGCAGTAGTGGGTGTTAATTACATGTATGTAGCGTTTGATTTACGAAAATACTTTCAAATGTTATGCGATAAACATCTGCTTATTAGTGACTTCTTTGGTACTGCTTATGTTTAAAAAGTCTATCACTATTTGGCATAACCTTAGAAGATACATCAAGTGATTGTCATATAGTCTATTGCGATACACACTTTTAATATAGTTCAATTTGAAGAAACTGTTTAAGCAACAGCCATTTCTGGGCCAAAGCATATCATCCCGACGCTGCGTCACCCATATCTGCCTACCAAAGACGTCATTTTTGTTATAATTTGTCATATTTTCGTTACTTAGTGATTTAAATTGCTCTACCTCAAGTAATAGTAGAAAGTAAGTAAAGTAAGTAGGTAAGACGCTCGGTCGGGATAGTAGCTGTATATTATGTACAGCAGACACAACATTTAATGGCTGTTGGTAACCGACCACCACTATTTTCTTCCCTGTTGTGAAAATATATTTTATGAGTGTAAATGGTGTGTATAACACCAGCTTTATAGCATTATATCACAGCGTGTTTAACTATACAAGGCCACAACGGGGTGGAGGGGGGAGGGGGCTCTAGTTCGATGTTGTGTTGTACAACTCCTCCTGCCATCCACAATGAAATTTTCTGTCAGTCACACTTAATATTGCATTATGCATTAGTTGCATCATAAAAGTCGCTTGGATCTGAAAACTGTGAATGCCCTATGGAGAAATTCTTGATTTGATAACTCATACACATACAACGAAGATTGCTCTGAATTTCTCTCACTCTCTCTCTCTGTCTCTCTCTCTCGCACATATTCGCACACATACTAATGCTCAAATACACAATATATTTAAGCAATATTTATACAAATACTTGATCTGTTAGTGCAGCTACTTTCATTAAACACGTGCCCAACGTTGGTCAGTTTTGACTGTTTAAAATGAAGCTCTAGGTTACCGTCTTCTGCCTCTTGGAAGTCAAAAATACCTCTGGTAATAAACTTTCCTAATGTTTCCTACTTATACATACTGCCAAAATATGTGTCCACCCTTATTGTTCCCGGCATAATGGGAAGATCCTCAGCCAGCATTGGCAGCAATCTTAGTATATTTCTACCCTTCCAATCGAAGGCATACTGTGTGAAGCTTCTCATTTCTGAAATATGTATTTCTTCATCCCACCCGATTTCTACCTTATGTACCTCTAAGGATAATATTAATTGACACATAGACCATATTTGCTGCCTGTTTAATTTAATGGTCCTCTTTTGACTTTTTCTACTGCACTGTAACTCCTTGACAGATATTCTTAAAGCTACTTGTTTAATGACTTTGTAGCCTCACTGTCTAACATTTTGAATGCCCTGTGTTATTACTTTGGTGTCGATAATATATTGGTCTAGAGATGTTACCTTTGACAATTCGCAGATGTATCCATCCAAAAATGGCCGCATTGTTATACAGGGATAAGGCACGATAACCTCGACTATCCCAGAATAATCTCCCTAAAAGCAACACCTACCCCAATATTCCCTCAAACTACCAAACACACATATAAAGGAATATTTAAACACAAACCCCACAAAATTCCACAAAGCAATTATAAAAAATTATTAAGTAATAATAGCAAACCCAAACCTTCTAAAATTCCACCTAAAATCAAACCCAACACCCCGCAAATGAGAAGAATACAATGGTTCGCATACATAAATTATCGAGAGAACTCACTAAAGAAAACAGAAACGGTAATGGGTAAAGGGTACAGGTACAGAGGGGGACACCTCGCTCACGTTAACCTACACCGGTCTATTGTGGTTAGCACCCCTCAGGAGGTAGCGATGAAATGAGGGAGCCGAAGGGGTGCTATCAGACCCGCAGCTAGACAGGCCCACCAGAGACGCGTGGAAGTCCGTAACCAGAGCTGAGATGTCTTCATCCCGGCGCAAGGCCCCGCCAAGCAGCCAGCATCACCCCGCGAGTCTGGGGCGGTATCGTACGAAGCGTCCCTCCTCCCCCTTGACGGAGGACAAGGGCCATCAGACGCCACCCAGCGCCGAGAACAGCAGTTACCATGCGCAATCATCCACGCCATCCAAACTACATGGCTGGAACTGCACCACCTGAAAGATGATAAGAAAATGGAATGAAAGGAAATGATGGAAAGGAAACCATGGTATGACACTCGCCTTAGTGACATGGGGAAACCACGAAAAAACCCATATCAGAGTGCGCTGCCGCGGGAATCGAACTCGCAACCGCTCGAATGCAGGCCACAGATGTTACCGCCTGAGTCATCCCGCTCGGTAAGAAAACAGGAAACTGGGTATTAAACAAAACATTTTTGCAACCAGAGGTTATGTTCTCTTAAGGTGAAACAATGGCAAATCTACTCCAATGCACTTTGAAAAAAGAAGATGGGACTATTACAACTAACTGGTCGGAATCTATAAAAGAACTGTTACGAAAACCACCGCCGGGATGTAATTAATATGCAGATAATGAGCAAAATAGGATCTTAAGACACAAACTACAGACGCCATAATGAAAACAACAGTCATTTTCCCATTTAATGAAACTGAAATCAAACATACCTACTGCAATTATTTTAAACCTTAAAGAAAGGAGGCAGCTGGAACAGATGGAATTAAAAATGGGATTTTCATTAATATAAGGAATGGATTAGCTCCATAGTTGTACAATACATTAATAACCGTCTAATGGCAAGCAGAATTTCCAAGAGCTTGGGAAGTTGCCAAGTTGACAATACTCAAAAAAGGAAGTGATAAGGATCCTACTGATCCTAAGTCATATCGAACAATCTGCGTACTGAGCACTATAGGGAAAGTTTTTGAATCTTTATTAAATTAAATAATAACTGAATTAAGAACAATTGAATTAAGAAATGAATGACAACCATTTTGGATTTCGGAAGGGAAAGTCCACCGAGGATGCCGTTACCACAGTAATTGAAGCCACAAAAAATTCCCCAAGCAAATAATTTGCCGCCAGTTTTGTTGATACTTCTGGTGCTTTTGACAACCTTTGGTGGCCTTTTATTTTCCAGAGATTAAGAAACTTAAATTATCCAGTTTCATTATATAAAATTCTTTTAAACTATTATAAAGTTTGGAAAGTGAAGCTTTTAGGAATAATTCAAAGAATGACTAAGACTAAGGATGCCACCACGGTTCTATATTAGGGCCCACACTTTAGGACGTTGTTTTAGAAACACCCCTAAAGAAATTACAACGGGATAGTAACTGTCTGAATTCAAGACGAGAACTCGAAGGAAAAAGTAATAATTTAATACTTTCAACCTGGTGTAAGGGTTTCAAAATGAAAATATCCCCAGCAAAATCTGGATGTATGGTTTTAAAGGGAAATTTTAAGAGAGATCAAAGTTTAAAATTTGAAAGTGAAAAAATAAGAAGGAATAAGAAAATGAAAATTTTAGTATTATATTTAGATGAGAAGTTAAATTTGATTATCATACAGAACAAGTGAGGATCAAAGTCGAGAAAACGATGAAACTTTCTAGAATAATTAAATTTGATTATAAAATTCCTGTCCATACCATTAGCATATGTAATACAAGCATGTTCAGCTCAATAATAGCCTGCGATGCTGTAAGTTGGGCTACTAGGGGGAGAAACGTGATTTAAGGTAGCTTATAAAGCAACCCCTATTTGGCACTTTTTGTAATGCCTGGAATTTGGCCAGTATATTTAAATCTAAGACTTCGAGGAGTTTATTTCTGGCTTGAAAAAGGAAACTTTAATGCAGTTGCTGATATGGAGCACTATTGCACTACTAAACGGGAAATTAAAACTAGACTAATGCACATTTGACAAGAAGAATGGGAGAGCATAAATCAAAGAAGGCGACCCTTTTCTTTCTTCACCGATATCTCGGAAAGACTAGAACATTTGAATAATACGAAAGGAAGTATCATTATTTATCTGGTCATAGACCTTATGGTACTTATTGGAAAAAGATTAATACATTGAACATTGACGAATCTGACAGATGCATTAAACAGAACACACCAGAGCAGGTTATGTTTAAATGTCAAAAAACCAGCAATCTTACGCTTGAGGAAGGAGAAACTCTACAAGGATATCAGTTTTTTGACATAATAAGTAACAAAGATCTATTTCCATATTTAGAGGCTCTAGCAAACTTGATCAGTTTACACGCTAAAAAGATAACCATAGAACAACCTCCACAAGCAGAAAACATAAATTTAACTTTAACAGAAATACGTATCACAAAGAATTCAGCAACATTGTGGGAGGCGTTTTGCGGGATTGTTGCAACATGCATTGAGAGGAAGATTGGCGACGGATTGAGTGACTGAAAGTAATAACAATCAAGTGAATGATAGGATTTCAAGTGAAATATCGCCTTAATTATTTAGTGAACCTAATTAAATTAAATAAGCGACTTAGTGATGTGAAAATTGAATTACTGAAGTGAAAGTTGATTTATTTAATAAAATCTCTAACCTTTTAAAATGTAGCAAGAGGTAATTTTGTAAACATTATTTAAAAATAGTTACCTTTCTGTGATTTTAGTTTAAATTATTATATTAAAGCGCATAAACTTACTTATTTATCAAAAGTAAAATTTAAGGTAACCTCTGCATAGAGGAGACACCCCAGGGATTATATATGTGTGTTTTTGAAAATCTTGGTTATGTAGATTTTGAATTTTACATTACACACTATCTGTAGTTTTTGTACTAAACCAGTACATATAGAATGCCGTCAAGTAGCCGGTGGCAGTTTAGACAGTTTAGTTTATAGTTGTCTTTAATAACTGTCTACCAGTTATACTTCACTGGTTACCAGTAGACTTTATTTATAATTTTTAATAAATATGTGTATTTAAATTAAAAAAAAAATATATATAAAACGTATTAGCTGTAAGTATAATTATAATAATAGCTATAATAATAAATTAATTAATCATGACAGTAATAACAATAGTAACAATAATTTAAATAGTAATTGAGGCGTTGAGCGCAACAAAAATTCAGAAACAGAGTTATTAGCACAGACATGTTCCCCATATCAAAATCTAGGAGAGCAGTAATGGCCTATACCACATTTCTACAACCACCGGCAGATGGCATGAGAAGTGTGTTATTGCATGGAACTGAATCTGACTTCCTGGATAGAAACAGTAGCCCAACCTTCCTGCATGTATGTAACTATGTATCACAATGTCGGTGCTATATTGATTAAAATTTCCAAAGATCATGACTCTTGCTTAGTTATTAAAGTCAATATAAAACTTTCAAATCACAGATATTTTTTACGCTCCATAATCTCCATTATGTACATTTAGTGGTTGGGCCACTGTTGCGCTCAACGCCTCAATTATGATTAATAATAGTATGCAGTATGTATAACTAGTAATTTAATTTTACATGTTTGTTGTTTGTTGTTTTATTTTGTTGTGGTGAGGAGACAAAGTTGTTTTAATTTTATTCTTATTTTATTCTTTTATGCACCAAATTGTTGTGTATTTATAATAAAATGTTTTTATAAATTATTTGAAAATTCTATTGTATTATGGTTGTGGAGATTCAGTTATTATTGTTTAGTAGTATTTCTATCTTTGTAAGAGTGATTATATGTGAAATGTTATAAATAGTGCTTTTGTTTCTTGTATTGAGGAGTTTTTGTAAAATTTATTCCCCGTCTTTTATTTTTTCTTGTCGTTTATGTTATATAATACATTAATACATATATAACATATTATACAGGCGAAGTATTACACGGTGAAGTGTCATGCGCCCGTTAAGTTTTAAATGAAGAACCCTGTATGTTCAGCTAATAGCAGTGGTTAGTATACAACTGTTTCTCTGAGAGCATGAATTAGGCATTTTGTTCTGTTCATTCCTCAAAATTAGGATCATTACCACCAGATTCCCTTGGTCTGTTTCTTCAAGTTCGTGTTATTGTGACTGTGTACATTTTTTAGTATTATATTGTTTAGAACTACATGCTGCCGCATAACTTCACATGAGTATGATTCAGAATGCATTAAAACACCGCAACATTATTCCTCAATTTATTTAACAACGGCTTGCATGGCCAAGAAATTAATCAATTAGAATAGATAGGAACACATTACCATTCCAGAATATTACCCTAAAAATCTGATCCTAAGTAGCATTCGCAAAATCAGAACAAAATGTAGTTCTCCATTTGTGTTCCATAACAAAGGTATTGAAACAATTTAGAGAGGAGAAAACCCCAGAAGAAAAATATCAGAGATTATTACTTCGACTTCCTAGGGAGTTTCCCCCTTGAGAAAAGCTTACATTTAGTCACAAAGAAGTCGCCAAGCTTGTATTGCCGACGCACGTGGAAGAAAATAGCTGGAGAGCAGGTACTCCTGTAAAGGCAGCTAAACTCGCTAGCTAACCTCAGTACGGGACAAACACGCTACCTACTAAACCAAACAAAAGAAGAATAGTTAGCGAAGAGAGTCTTTCCTCATAATAGCGCGAAACACGGATAAACAAATACTGATATAGGAAGACAAACATGCCGAGTAACAGTTTCAACTCGAAGGCCTGTCCTACCGTAGTTGCTGTCTAGAGAGGACGTTGAAGGACCCGTCGATCAAGCAGCATGGTAGGTAGTGTCCAGAAAGACTGTTATTTCCTTTAAGCAAATATCCATGTCATTTTTCATGTATCGCCGCACGTCACAGATTGCAACTTAAAAAATCACACCTGTAACATGAGAAGGAAACATTACGAAAGTAAACCGAGGAGAATAGGTAAAGTTAGAACCTTAACCAATGAAACCTTTCCTGATGCGGCCCACTCCCCCCCCCCCCCCCCCCCCCGAAGACATGAGGTGATAGGATACGAAGAATGGTCGAACCGTACGGAAGACAACAAAAGAGGGCAACGTCCGCAACAAATACGGATTTAAAACTCCCAGGTGGAGGCTTCCCACCTCCTGAGACGTCACAGATTCCCTGGGGTGGGCTAGGACTTAGGGAGGCCCCAAATCCGGCGGAACGGAGATCTATAGAGAGAAAGCACCTGCCATGAAGGCCGAAACTCCAACACTTGGAACTCTGAAACAACTGAGGAAATGAAATGTGAGGTGAAATGATAGATGGGGCAAATAGAGGGACAGCAAAGTTGGGGGATCGTAATTATCCTTCCACCATCGCCTGGAAACCCGGAGAAACCCGAAAAAACTCATGGGTCAAGATGCAAGACTCAACGCGTAATAGCAAAGCCATCTGGTACGGTAAAACGTGAACAGGAAATTATTTAAATGCCCAGCATTCGCCTTGTGGCTAGAAAAGAACAGAAACACCAAACACCAAACTACGGGAATCCAATCCAGGACTTCTCAAATGTAAACCTCTCACGTCACATGTTCTTTGGTATATTTCGTTTTGCTATCACTAATAACATGTATGGCAGTCAAGTTATAAAGTTGTGGCAATCCTCATACTAATCAGCGGCGCTAAATGTGTACATTGAGGAAAAATTAATAAATAATAATAAAGAATGACAAGGCATATCATTTCTGGACTCTCCAATAGTAAAAAGAGAAATGGAAATAAGTGGACAATTTCATTATTGGCGAGAGCATTGCTGAGATAATGTTAAATTGTAATATTTAAGGTATTAGAAATGTTTGCACACCCAGAATTAGGAAAATACAACTATTTTAACCCAGAAAGACGTTGAAGATTGTTTTGATGTGTTTATTTTCTCTGGTTAAGAAACATTTCTTTTGTTCCATTTATATTTCGCTTTTGACACCTTAGTCACATTAGCGGCTTTGCCTTTCGGAACAATTGCTTATGAGAATGATGTTCACTTATTTACTGTTGGTATTCATTTCTGAGCTGTATTTGTATTCACGCACATTCATACTCTGTTTTGTCTTCTTCTTCTCATATGGAGTAGGAAAATTCCCTGTTCCGGCCTCAACTCGCCACCTTGCTCTTAGTCGACCCACATGGTTGGTTTGTATATTAGTGCCCGTTAGGGAGATGTTCCTTGTTCATTGTGCCTAGGCGATTTGACGAGCGAATACTGAATGCCTTTAAATATGTTCTCTACAAGTGGAAGTAGGTTTAGTTCCTTTCTTATATCCTCATTGTAATATTTATTCAGTTTGTACAACCTTTTACCCTTTTGAGGAACTCCATTTCTGCTGATTGTATGTCATAAATCTCCCCTTTCCTCAGGGTCCATATTTCGCATCCATAGGGCAAAGTTCCCGTTGTCTTATATTGTCTTGTGTTTATTTCCATGTTTTCCTTTTTAGGCTCCTAAAGATTGTACCAGATATACTTTGAAAATGCAGTGTCTTAATATTAATATCCTTATAATAATCATAAGTAATTTAACATCCTAAATATCTGAAGTAGTTCACTTGCTCTAGAACAAGCTCTTGCTCTTGATTGGATGCTATTCCACGAATGCCATAAATTTCATGCATCAATGAAATGCCTAATCTATTTTCTTCAGACATTGCATTAACTTTATGCATAGTCTTCTGTAGATTATCTTCACCTTGTGGGACAATATCTGGTCATGTGTAATTAAAGGGGTATTTATTGTTAGTCAAGGCTTCACGACGGGTGATCAGCCGTGTGAGATTTACAAACATTGAGCTTTCGGCCATTGAAGACTCCATGGCTTTCATCAGAATCAAAAGAACGACTGTACTCCGCTGTCCATATATATATACTATTGTTAGGTGGGAGGGGGTATTTAATAAAACTCCGTTTTCATAATTATGCGTCTCCCATTCCCTAAGAATGTCGTCCATACAAATGTTAAAAAGAGTTGGAGAAAGACTGCACCCTTGTCTAACGCCTTTGTTAATTATAAATCCTTCCGATAGTTTTCCATTTGCTGTCAACTTATACAGAATGTAGTGATTTTGTAAGTTGTATGAGGTGAAGTGACATACCTATTTTGTTCATTATTTTCCACATTGTATTTCTTTGCACCTTATCAAAGGTTTTCACTCTATTTCATGTTCCCAAACTCTAATGAGAATGAGGAATAATCCTTGCGAATGAAAACTTTCCACCCTCCAGCAGGGAATCAAACCCGGCAGCTCTGGTTTTGGAAGCTAGCATGCTAACAACCAGACCATAGTTGCAACCAAAGGAACCTTGTGTTTGTATTCATCAGATGTAACGCTGTCCGAATAGTAGCAAGAAATCAGTTCCTAAGCAGGTATTCCGGAACATTTGGAAGGGGGTTTGCCAATTGGGGTAAAATAAAGGTACTCGTACCTCTTGAGTGAGCTGAACATGAAGATAGCAAATGCTTGTGAGCATCTCAGAATCGATTGGCAATATAGAAGATACGGAGAACGAATGCTTACCAATTGGAAGAAAAAAACACAAGTTCTGGAACGGAACGATTGCCCTTTGGCGGAAAAGTATAGTGGAAAGGACAGGAAAAAAGTGTTGGGCGAACAGAAAAGAGGTAGAGAGAGAAAGAGATAAGCCACCAAGGTGGACATATCCGACAAAAGAGACTGTATTGAGTGGAGTAGTATCACAATCGGAAAATCAAATATTGTGAGGTAGGAGGGAAAAACTTGCTTTGGCGTTCTTCTTCATCGCAAATAGCTCCTTCAGTACTAAACCACCAATATCGCTTTATGCATACAAATTCCTTGAATAACAATTTGGGTATAAAAAGCTTGAACATTGTGCTGTAAGGTAGAATAAAACCCTAGAACTTGAAGCTCATTTCCTCCCTCTTCTTTACATCACAGATAGCGAAAAGCTCAATGCAACCTCATACAAAAGACGGTATGATAAGCGATCTATGAATATGGGTACATATTCTCGTCTACAATATCGCTCAATAAATCCCAAGTAGCATAATATTCAACCGGTAAATAGTGGATATTATGAGTATTTTGAATAAGTTTCCAGAATCTGCATTAGACGTTTTCGTGTACACTGTCGGAAACACAAATAAGTCGTTGACAATTAAACTCCCTCGTATAGTCCTTAGCTTCTGTTGCACGTTCGTTGTGCTTTTCTCGCAGCGTAAAAACTCGGTAGGTAAGATGCTTCTTTTGCCTTGATTTCTATGCCAGTATCTCAGTTCTTTACCTTTTACTGCATATTATTCCCAATTCTAGTTGAGTCGAAATTTGCATGAAGACTCTTACCCCTAAGTGTTGACGACGGAAAAGTTACTACTGCCTTATACAAAATGACAAGACCTAATTTTTCTATATCATTGTCCCCTTTTATCTTATTTATTCTGAGTTGGTTTATTTGAATACCATTTTTATTTTTACACAAAGATATGTATATAAAGATGCATAAACTCTGGAATATGAAAAAACATAAATTAGGGATCTATGGAATCATCTTTCGCAATTAATGAAGGGATTCGAAGGTTAAAATTATCGACTTGGTCATTTCCTACAGTTTCACTTCCAGTACTTGACATATCCCTTTGAGTTACATACAACACTTGTGAATTTTGCAAAGATAGCCTTACTCGAACCTATTTCTTGTTGCTATCAGATAACCATTTAGCTTCAGCCGCATTAACCTTCTATTAGGCGCGCGCCCTGGTACAATACCATTCTTGTGGTTATATGCTAGTGTTAATTTTTTTTAATTTTATTTTTCCTTCATTCCCAAATTTAGTTTCATTTAGCTTAAATATACATGGCGTTTATTAGCATTATCTTATAGATATACAGGATACAGGTAAAATATAGCACGAGTACAGCATACTTACATTATAAATTGTGCATAAATATTATTATTATTATTATTATTATTATTATTATTATTATTATTATTATTATTATTATTATTATTATTATTATTATTATTATTATTATTATTATTTTATTATTATTATTATTATTATTATTATTATTATTATTATTATTATTATTATTATTATTATTATTATTATTATTATTATTATTATTATTATTATTATTATTATTATTATTATTATTATTATTATTATTATTATTATTATTATTATTATTATTATTATTATTATTATTATTATTATTATTATTATTATTATTATTATTATTATTATTATTATTATTATTATTATTATTATTATTATTATTATTATTATTATTATTATTATTATTATTATTATTATTATTATTATTATTATTATTATTATTATTATTATTATTATTATTATTATTATTATTATTATTATTATTATTATTATTATTATTATTATTATTATTATTATTATTATTATTATTATTATTATTATTATTATTATTATTATTATTATTATTATTATTATTATTATTATTATTATTATTATTATTATTATTATTATTATTATTATTATTATTATTATTATTATTATTATTATTATTATTATTATTATTATTGTTATTATTATTATTATTATTTCATTACCATTATATCTTTGGCAAGCGTATGATGTAACGTATAAAATATATATGTACATGTTATTGTCACATATTGTCACCCAGTTTCTGAATCTAAAAATCTCGTTTTCAGTTTACTCTCAGAATTGGAATCACTTGATTCATACAAGTTGTCATACACGTGTAAGGCATCATCACAAGATAGACGATACGCTTCTTCCAAATTCATGGAATTTTGTAGGTCATGCCTTTTACTCCTTTAACATACTATTTACAATGGCAAAGCAATATTGCTCAACTAAAGAGAAAATCACATGTAACGAGAATAGGCACGCAGGGTCTGGTTGACCTCTGCAACATGTAACTGAAGATTGGTCATTCCTGCAGCTAAAGAAATGGATATATAAGATTGTTGCTCCAGCAAACAGTCGATAAGGTATAATTTTAGATGTCCTAGTCAAGCGATTGCATAGGCGCGTTCATTCGAAAACTATAACGTTTTAATCAATCCAAGGGTATCTCAGGCCCTTAGCGATCAACGGAGGGTTATGGTATTTGAGCATGCCCTTATATATTTTACCGAAAAACGAGATATATCACAATGCAAAAATCCTAAATAACCTAGTGTAATATTTCCGTAGTAAAGGGGGAGCCCTCTTTAAAATTCGAAATTCAATTTGACAAAGTCACCAATACAGATGAAAAATGTGATAAAGAACGAATAGCTTGTTCCTTATTCTACTTGACGCACTCGTTGTGAGTCTCGCATAGCGAACGTGCCTGAGAGGAGGATGTGTCCACAATGCAGTATAAGGAGCACCCATTAGAGCCGACAACTGGCATGACATAGCTAAACATCCCACAGATATGCGTGTGACATCTTCAACTCTTGACCGAGTGGCCCACGACCTTACGTCACGTCTTGGCGCGCGGAATCTTGAAATGTGGAGTTATGGAGACCAAAGGTGAGCCATAATGGCTCAATTCAGATGTATGATTTACGTTCTTGAACTTCAGATGCATTAGATAAATAACACTACTTTTCCCGTGCAGATTTCAGACACATTACATTCCTTTCGCACATTTTCACACAGTTTTAGGATCCAAGACGGTCGTCTTCCCAAATTCTGAGGGCTTAGAAAGAAAAACTGCCTCAACTATATTGTGGAGCTTAAATACTATTTGTTTGGACGATAGTGTTTTTTGGCCACTTCTCCAATCATGTTGTCATGGTGCCAAATTAGAACTTCCTGCATTTACTTCCTGTAACCTGACCTACCTGCGTAACTATTTTACTGTAACTATACGAATTAACTTATTAGATTTTCTTAAATGTTTATATATTTATTATTGCAGATATGGAACAGAATCATATTTTTTATAATTGAATTATAGTCTTTATATGTTATCTGGATATTCATTTCCTTTTTATTTGTTAACTAACCGGTTTTCCTTTCATGGCAGAGGTAGCTTTATAAGGTATTTTAGGCCTTCCTGTTGTTTTTTAGAACCAACTCGGCTATAACTACTGAGGGAGGAAGAATTCCCCTGATATCCTCCCTTAACACTCCCTGACATTCTTTTAAATTCTGGAATTCCTACATGGGATATTTGTACCCTTTATCTTGAAACAATCATCGATCGGAATGGTACAATAACTTATTTGATAATAAAATTTGGTGAAAGCTGCGCCTTCTATACCTTCTCTTTGGTTCTGCCGATATTTTCATTACATAAAATTGTTGCAGCTTTCACGTAATACACGTGCGCTTAAGATATACGCTGAAATAAAAGCAAGAAAACCAATTATGTAGATTCCACAGCTCCAGGCCACCTAGTTACCCTTTTTGCTTTCTCTAGAAGCAAGTATTCTGTTCCACCCAATGTATGAATGTCGAGATTTCACCGGAAATATATGTTTTGAGACCCCTGAATACAAAAAAGCATTTTTAGAAAAGGATCTGTGTGTGTCTGTTTGTCAGTCTGCGTGTCTGTCAGCCTGTGGACAGCATAACTCAAAAACGAAAAGTAGTTTAAAAACCAAAGTTGGTATTTAAGTTTAATGTCTTTCAAGGATGCGACACGAAGATTTTGAAGAAAATAGCCCCACCCTAAACTAACCTTTACAGGGAACATTTTTCGAAAAATTTGATTTTCTTGAAAATGGCTCTAACGATTTTGATCAAAATATCATATATTTCAGATATTTTTATGCCAGATGAAATGTATATCTTGAATGTTCTAGCTATAGTCCCTGCAGTCGTATTTACTCTGGACGACTTTTGCATAACTGGTAAACCATTAGAGATAGAGCAAATCATACTATACAAAAATGTAGATATTGCTAAAATACACAATTTATGTCTGGATAAATTTTCTTGTAGGGTGAACCATTTCGGAAATATTCCTTGTTATGTGTGAGAGTTTCGGAAAACTTAAAACTTTCGTGAAATCGATCATCGTTGTTCATTTTTTATATGTTAAGTGTGCAAAGAGAATAGAATCTCAAAGCTTTAAAGGATTTGACTATCTCACAAACCCTACTGTATTCTAACATATCGCTTGCACCTACAAGGAAATAAGCAATAAGATAATTTGTACAAATGTTTATGTTTATCTTAACTAACACGAAGAATATACAGGAATAAGAGTTTGTAAGAATGGTTAGTATAAGGGTAGAGAAAGTCGTGTGAGTGCCACACATTAGATTTTTTAAAATACTGTGACATTGAGCTCGTTACACAACAAAGGACTGTCGGGTCAAGCTACTTCACAGCACATGCCGTGCCGGCGAGTGGGCGAAGGCGTTCAAGGTCATATTACTTCGTGAAACTGCTGTGTGTACCCGTCTAACAAAAATCGAAGAGGCAGAACAAAAAGGGGCATTTCCCATCGCCTTCGAGAAGAATCTAGCTGCGTCATTGCGGGATGTGTGTGTGTGTGCGTGTGTGTGTGTG